>JAUMHL010000028.1:23885236-23903990 GCA_032362345.1 Sandelia bainsii | reverse complement strand
CAGAGATAATAATGAGGGACTGCGGATGTGCCGTCTGTAGCTGAGAGACCGTGGAGTGGATGTACTCACAGGCTGCCAAAGCATCGGAAGCCCAAACAGGGTGGAAACTATTCATACATAACTTGTTTCTGGGGCTTTGTTATTATTATTTTTATTTTTGAATATTATTTTTTATCTGTGTGCGTGTGTGTGTGCGTGAAGCTGCGGAACAAGCTGAGTCCGGTGGAGCTGCAGCAGTTTGCAGTGTTGCTGAGAGAATACAGACTGGGATCAAACATTGAACACTTCTGCTCGGAGCTGCTGGCGCTTTATGGAAACAACCGCAAGTTTCTGCTGCTGGGTGAGAAGCACAGACACAAACAATGACACACACACACACACACATTAACTAACTGAAACCCTGTGGAAAACCACAACTTGGTGTTTCTGATGTCTTTGTGTTATATTGCAGAGGAACAAGAGAGACAGTGTGTGTGTGTGTATTTAGTGTGTTTACCACAATCTCTGAGCCACTTCCACTAAGGAAACCACAGCTTCCTGTTAATGAGTGAGAGAGAGAGATACAGAGAGAGAGAGGGACATTGCTCTAACACAGGTTAGGTTTACATGTGAAGGATGAACAAACAGCACAACCATAGACAGTTACGTAGATGTATTGAAGCACACAGGCTGAATTTGAACCACACTTACTGCAGCTTAATGTCGTTTGTAGTCTTCTCTTATAACAAAATAATTGTAACAAGCCACTTTGCAGCTTCACTATTTAGCTTTTTTTGTCAGTAGGTTTGTCTCAGCACCTTTGTGGATCTACTTTACTCACTTCACTACACTGTCTTACACCAAGTAGACAGTTCAGTTGATGCTTTCACATTTAAATCATCCATGAACTAACCTTTGGTTTAAACCGCTTGTTCAAAAACTCTCAAACTATTACCTGACTGGGTCTTACTGTTCTGTTTTGAGTTAAATGATGCCTACCTAATGTGATGTCTTTGTTATTCATTTTACACTCTAAAAAAAAAGAAAAGGTTGAGAAAACAAACATTTGTTTTAAGTTAGGCAATTTAAAGCTACAGTATTTTTTTATTAATGTTATTTTTCAATAGAAATGTTTTCCAAAATGTATCTCAAAATGGAGAGATGCAGTGGAGAAATGTCTCTGGTGATCCACACTCCAGCCTGGAGATTTTCTGAACTTTATCCTCTAGTACATAGTTTAGGTCATGTGGCCCTGCCCCTCGCTGCAATCCAGCAGAGTTTCTCCCCATGTGAGAAGACGTCTACATGTGTGAAATCACAACTCTACACACAGTGTCTCAACCTGATTCTCCCAACAATATCCGTAGTTTATATGAGAAAACAGCTTCATAGCAGGGAGAGGAAGGGCTGCAGGGCAGAGCAGAGCGGATTGAATCCAATCATCGTATTAGCACTAGCTTAAGTAGAATATTGTAGCTTAAGTAGCTTTAACTTAATTTTTTTAGGTCTTTTAGGTCAGTTTAGGTCTTAAGTCTGCCCAACTTTGATTTTTGACTCCTATTATCTTTTCCAAGTTACACTAATGTATTATTTTCACATTTCTGCTCAACTCTGTACGCGATGTGCATTTAAGTTCACAGTTCAAATTTTGATATGAAATTCGTTCTCACTCCTCTGAGACACGTATAAGAATGCACTGAATGACTGATGTCATGTCATTCAGTTCATCTGAAAAAAAGAAGAATTCTAAGCAGTTTTAATCATGATCAAATGCGTGATGGGACTTATGTATTTAAATAATCTGACATGTTTCAGAATGACTGGCCTGTTTATGATGAGTTGATCAAATAATTTATTGGACATTTAGTGAATTGAACTCTTAAATTGATTAAGTTAACCGACTTTAATTGCTGATAATTTACATTTTTTAACTTGCAATGGTTATTTATAAGAACATAAGTTGCTATTTTCACAGTGTAGTAGCAGCTGAAGCAGTTCTGCTTTATTAATTGACCTTTACAGAATACACGGAGGTCTCATTGCTCTTCAGATCTCATTACTACGCTGCACAATGCAGAAGGACGCTGGTTTCACAGAGATTTCACGTGTCGAAAAACGATACAGCAGTAGCACATGTTGCTTTCAACATGCACTGCAGTCAGTTGCGGTGACTTACCACTAAGTGGCGCCACCATCACAAACTTTGTTCATAAAGTGGTGACTGTTTTTACAGTAAATTCTCACAGTGCACAAGTCTAGTTTGTAATCTGGCCTCTGCATCCTCTGGGTCCATCAATTTACACCAAGTTGCAGTTCAGGTAAAACATCAGTGTAGTGTAATAATTTTACTGTCATTGTATCTTCTTTTGCTTCATAATAAACATGAAAACAAACCCATTACCATAAATGTGTCCTTTATTTCTCAGGCATGCGTCCATTCATCCCAGACAAAGACATCGGGGTGTTTGAGAGTTTCCTGGAGAGTATTGGGATCCGAGAGGGCGGAATTTTAACTGACAGCTTTGGACGCATCAAACGCAGCATGAGCAACACATCAGCTACAGCTGTGAGGGGGTATGTAGACAGCAGGTCAGGGGCAGAGAGGACTGGGATAGTTTTGAACCTTATTTTGCAACTCATTTATAATTGGTCTGTGAAGTGTTTCTAAATAGCTTTAGGACATGACACTTCATTCATATATAAAACACAAAAATTGGAAACAACATTTTTTCAGACTTTTAATTCAACAATAAAAAGTCAAAAAAAAAGTTATATTTAGTAAGAGAAAAGTTGATAGTAATAGTGCATTTATATTCATATTTTATTTAAGTAATTATTATTATTTAAAATGATGAAGTATTAAAAAAAAAATATATTAATAAAAATAATAGAACATTTGACAAATTATTATTATTATTATTTTACTTGGAGATAATAATTATTGACAAAGGAAAGGGAAAAATGATAAGATCTGAATCATACTGCACTTTAACTCACACACAGATCTGCAGTATCTACAGAAAGAGAGAAGGAAACAGAAGGACTATTACACATGATGTGTTATTGTTTGAATTGAGGATGAATATGCAATAAGAAGAAGTAAAGTCTGTCCCACGGAGCAGAGCTCTCTACTGTCAGAGTAGTCGTTGTACAGGGTGAAGACTGTTGGAAGGAATGACTTCCTGTACCTTTGCTTTCCTGTGAAGAGGATGTGAGCTCTTCTCCATGATGTTCAGCAGTTTGTCAGCATCCTGTTCTCCACCACCTGCTCCAATGGTTCCAGTGAAGTCCCCCGCACATAGCCAGCCTTCCTGATCAGTTTGTTCAGTTTGTTGGTGTCACCGGCTCTGATGTTTCTGCCCCCAGCTCTATAGCTTGTGTATTTTTCCCTGTGTGAAAAGAAACTGAACCAAGGGGAAAACGCTACAAGTTTACAAACTCATCAGCTGATTCGGACCAAAGCAAACATACTAAGGTGTGAAAACGCCCTAAGATCCAGATTGATCAGGACTCACTCATATATGTCAAAATAAGAGACAATCTTGACAGCAGGCAGCAGCAAAAAATGTTGCACTGGCTAAAACAGAATGGTAAGAGATTTGCAGGACTTAAGCTTCCTCAAGAAGAAGACTCGGCTCAGTCCCTTCTTGTAGATGAACTCTGTCGTGCATTTCCAGTCCAGTCTGTAGTAGTAGTAGTAATAATAATGATAATAATATATGAATATAGATGAATTTCCTGTGAAGCACACTCATTCTCAGTGAGGATGTCAGAGTGATGAGTTAGTACTGAGTTGAGCCGGTTGTTTTCCCAGCAGATACGACAACTGCTCTCTGGCCTCAGGATCTCAGGAATTCAACCGTCGCATCACTGACATCACCCACGACATCCAGGCACTTGGCTTCCAGGACACACACGGAGACATTGAGGAGGAAGATTACTACCTCTGATGGAGGGATGAGGACAAACAGAGAGGTTGATTTCTTGTTGAACTCAGACCAAAGCCGACAAGTCACGCTAAGTTATTAAATATGAATACAGTTTCCTATTCAGTGTATCACACAACAAATGCACAGCAATATTGTAACTATGATGAAACAACATATTTTGAAATGCATTATTGCTGCTAAAATGAAAACAAAAATTTCACTGGCGAATGTATTTTTTAGGTATTTTGTACATGTACTGTATAAAAGAACCTGAATGAAGCAGACTGTTCTTCCCGTGGCTTTTATTTAAGACTCACTGACTAAAGGTCAAAGCTCATTATTAAAGTTCACCCGTTGTGTCAACCAAAATGATTAGCAATAAATTCAGTTTCAATCTGAATCTGATGATTCCAAAACGTAAAATTAAAAGCAACATTTTTTAGAACGGTGCATTACAGTTATTACTGCTGTTCAGTTTAACTCTCTGTTGCACACATTGTGAAGAAATCATCAAGACAATGTTGGACAGACTTTGCAACAGTGGAAACTGAATCAACAGAACCTCATAATAAAACCAAATTATTTATAGCATCCAGACCAGAGAAGAGCTGTTTTAGATTATGGATTAGGCCACATACAGTATTTAATGTCCGAACCTGATCTGATCCACATCATTTCTAAATTTCTGCTCCAACTCAAACCATCGGGTCCTGTTGAGCTGACTTCAGGTATACATCTTCTAATCTGTTTAACCATTTATTGTCTAGTTGCGAGGTTCCACTTCACTTTACTTGATGACAGTCACAGATGATTTTAAGATAGAAAGCAAATAAACATGAACATCAATCAACAAAAGATAGAAGACAAACATGCTATACAAAAGAAAAAAGAATCTAAAAATGGCCACGTAAAGGAGGTGTGACCCAGGGCACAGATACGCGCTCCCCACACGATCACACCAAACAGCAACATTAAATATAGTAGAGGTGTCAAGTATCTGCAAGATTTAATGAAAGAGTAAAAATGAACAATATTTCACACTTTGAGAAAATTGTAGTAAGATATATAAATTATAAAAAAAATATATAATTTACAAAATCTGTGGTACTGTATAAACGTGTTTTCTGAAAACAGTGTAATAACTACCTGTGTCCACATGGAGGCAACTGGATAAACAAGCTGCTACTGAGCTAAACAGAAAAAAAACCAATATGTTTTTAATGACATGTTTGAATAACAGTAAGACAACAGGAACTAGATAGATAAATGTGTGTCTCTCTCTCCCATTGCATTGACCGGTTATACTGGCGGCAGCATTGTGACCTTCCCATAGTGCACTGCTTCTCTGCCCCCCAGTCCTCTCCTCTGCCAGCCTCACTGAACATCAGAGAGAGCCATGGGTTTCACCAGAGTGAGTCATGTTGGTCTCTTCGCCCTCATTACGTAACAGAGCGACGCTGTGAACAGTTGCCTTCATGTATTTATCAGAGTCGTTTTCTTATCACAGCAGTGACACATCACTGTAAGTTAGCTAAAAGGCTCGTTTGCATCACATGACCCTCGACAGATTAGAATACAGGAATTGCATAGATATGACTTGCATGTCTCACCATGCAAGTAGGACACATGCATGATGAGACTTCACCTCTGAGGTAAACTCACCTCTGTCACCTGCTTGAAACAGACTGACAATACTCATCTCATACAAACAAAATCCTAATAATAAATTGTGGAAAAAAATGAAAAGAAAACATTTGGGTTGATTTGAGGCAGGATTTTAAGCTCCTTCTTCTACTGCTTCTAAAGGTCAAAGGTCATGAATTAAGGTCATAACAGTCATAATGATACCACGAAATGTTGTGAGATGATGCTCAGTTCTGTTATCAGAGCAGAAGATAAACTCTGAGCTCATATCTGCCTGTGTGTGTGTGTGTGTGTGTGTGTGTCAGAGGCAGCAGACACATTGTACAAAGCTGATCTTCATCATGGGATTACAGAGCTGTAATCTCTACAATCATCCATGTGGTGGCATTTAACGTATCATCATCATCCTGCTGATGCACACACACAAACACACACACAATCCCTCCCCCTGTTTGTCATATGCAGCCTTGTAGCATCATGATTACTTATTGTTATTGTACACTGTACTTTCTTTACTTCACTCTTTGCAGTGCAGCCCCCTGAACTGATCCTTCTTCACACAGACCCAAAAACCTAAACTATCATTTACAGTTAAATAAGAAATGACATCATACAAATAAAAAAAATACATTTACAATGAGATCAGACTAAATCAAATGATGTCACTTTTGGATTTGCATCCAGCTGTTGTTCCTGCTGAGCTGGAGGGTCAGTTGTAGTTCATTTGTTGCTCTCCAGATGTTGGGGATCAGGGGGTGCGTGTACGATAACAAACTCCTAGTCTGCAGGGATTACAGTGTGGTGTGGTATGTGTGCTGCAGATTATATTAACTGTCCACCAGGCTGGTGGTTACTTGTTGAGATCAGATATTATCAATAACTTGATTTGATATTGTTTCTCAGAATGGGAATTCATGAGATTATGACTGCAGGCCATGCGTTTGCACAGTGTAGATGATCTATAGTAAATGGAAAGCCCACTTAAATAAACAATGTAAAAACTATCACATAAGCAAAACATGTAATAAACAAGACTCAGTGAACATCACATGTTTGTGAACAGATGCATTTGAAGAAATCACTTCACCAGCAGAAAGATACGAAATGGATTTCAGACATAAACTAAAGATTTAAAGGAGTCATGGTATCATGCTTTTTGTTTTCTAACCTTACATATATACTTTGGTGAAGCTGAGTGTCCGTCCATAGTCAGAGGAAGCTTCAGGTGAATGTGTGTTTGCATGCTGGATAAGCTACAATATGCAACTTAAGCTAGCACTAGCATGAGACTTGAAATCACTCTGCTCCACCCAGCTCTCACTCTCCCTGTTAAGCCATGCTCTTTTATAGTCTGTTAGGCTCTGCACACTCTGCACAGCCCCTCAGGTATTAGTCTTTATCAAATTACTATAAACAAGAATCTGCTAAACTTACTAGTCAGGCAGAAATCAGTGAAATTCCCAGACTGGTTAGAAGAGTGAGTCATTAAACAAGGCTTTGACAGAACCTCTCGACATTAAAAAAGGTTTGGGAACATATTTCTACTAAAAAACATAGGAGGTTAAATATTGCAGCTTTCAGTAAGGTGAGCAATATTAGCCACAATTAAGCTGGTGCTTCTTGAAACTTAGGTGATTCTGACTTCTGCCAGAGTAGAACTGTGATTAACTTTTGTTTTACATTTTTAGATAAGAATACTGAGTGTCTCCAGTCAGATTGCCTAGAAAAATCATGATTCACTCATGATACAGAAAGGTTAACTGGTAATAGGATGTCATATCTTTCATAAAATTGAACTGTAATAACCACACCAAAACCATGTGGTTCTTTCTGTTGTGTAATAATATCTGAAGAGTATTTTTGTATTTATTATTTATTCAGCTGGGAAAATGCACAATATATTTACTATAATAGGGATAAATTTCATTGGTTGTTCCTATTCCTGTACACATATTGTTATGGTGTATTTACAGAATGTGAATACAAGACATAGTGGTAGCTTCAGAATTGAAATTGATGCTTAGGCTGAGTAGATATCAATGCAATGTAACACCAGTGTAAGCACTGTAACAGCACAACAGTTTGAAGTAGTGATGTGTCGTTCGTGAACGAGCCGGCTCTAAGAGCCGATGCCTTGTAGAGAGCCAGGTTTGATTAAAATGTTAAATAATAACTCTGTATTTTTTGTAATATATAAAAATGCATACAAAATAAGGCATTCATGAAAACACTGAATAAAAATTACTTACCAATACACAAACCATTCATAATTGCTAAATTAGGCTAAAATTTAAGGATCCAAGAAATGTTAAATGAAGAGCCATTTGGGAGCCGTAAGAGCCGGCTCTTCTAAGGGAGTAAGAGCCGAAGCTTTGCAAAGAGCCGGACTTCCCATCACTAGTTTGAAGACCTATTGTTTACTGCGTGGTCAAACTCCTCCCCGAAGGCTCTGACGCTACACGTCATTACGTATTCTCGTCTGGACCAATGAGAGCGCAGGAGGGAGTAAAGCGGTCTCGCGCCCGGTAAAAGGGATTTGACAGTTGCTGGTCTCGAGCTGATCCTCCAGTTGACTTCCTCAGTGGGACAGAGACCATGGCGGCGGCTGCTGCTGCTGCCTGCGGTCAGCACAGCGCCACAAAAACATACACTAACAGGGAACACAGCCGGAGGAGCCGGGAGAACTCTCGCCGGAGACAAGCCGCTCTTTTGTTTCTTAGTAACATCTCTCTGGACGGGCGACCAGTGCAGAGTAACTCAGCTGAGCATGGAGGAAGCCACCACCACAAAGACGCCGACTTGGAGGGAGCCCACTCCGACTCTGCGGCGGTAGCATCAGCTGCGGCCGGGCTGTGCCCAGAGATGGGCATCAGTAACATCCACGGGGCAGCCTCCAGCTTGTTAGCGACTGTCAGCTGCGGGAACGTCAATCCCTCTTCGGCGCCGAGGACAGGACTCCTCAGCGTACCGCCTATCCTCGTCCTGCCGTCGGACACGGAGTTTAACGACGCGGGGAGCGCGGAGGTGCTGCTGGAGTGCCGCAGAGGCTCGTGCCCTTCTCCGGGGAACAGTAACCTGCTCTCGCCGTCACCGTCCAACAGCAGCCTGCTGCCGTCGCCGCTGGGACCGCGGAAGTCTTCCACACTGCTGTCAGTCCAGAGCTGTAACTCGGTGTCGTCAGAGCCGAGACAAAGGTGAGACACGCTTGTGTGCTGTTTTTGTTGTTGTGTTGTGTTTTTTTCCGTGTCCTTTCAGTTAGCTGAAGTAGCATTTTTGCGGCTGGTATTCCCCCTGTCTCTACTGCACACTGCCCGCTCCAAGCTCCCAGCGTTATCTGGAAGTTAAGAGAGAGGTCGGTTGTTGTCGTCGGCTCACACACTGAACGTACTCATAGACTGATAAACTGCTCCGGACTGTTTTAACTGGATTTGAAACTGTCCTCAGAGTTTGATTCTGTTGTGTTAACGTTACGTTTGTGCTGTGGCTCCACTACGTCCCTGTAGTGAAATCCAGGAGTTTTATTTCACAATCACCTTCACTCACTTGAATTCAAGGCGGTTTAGGAGTGAGCCAGAGATCTCTTTGTCTACTTTACCTGAAGGGAAGAAATGTGTTGAGTCATGTCACACAGCTCACTGATGCTCAGGTGGGGGCTCCTCACAGCAAACTACAATCATGTAGTACATGACTAATACCAGCCAGACTTTAAAAGTACTTTTAGACACTTTCAAATGTTCACATCAGCTTTTGTAGGTGATGGTGTGCAGTTTTGGATCGCAGGACACTGATAGTTTAAATTATGACCCCAGCATTGATGATCATATTAGTTGTCCTCTTGTTTCTCTTATTCTTTTATTCATTTTATCATATATTTTGTTGACAAATCCAACCATCTTTTTTTTTCAATTCTTGGTTTCAAGTCTTCATTTTTTCATGAATTTTATAGTCTGAAAAATGTCAGAAAATAAGTAAATCTCAAGTTCTCAGAGCCCCAGCTGACACATTCCTCGATTGGTCTGATCAACTGTGTAACACCTGAAGCTGTTCAGTATATAATATTCAGGATAAAGAAGAGAAAAGTAGCAGGTCCTCACATTTGAGAAGCAGGAGCAGGAGAATGACTGAACAACTGACCGTCCACAAGTCTGTAACAAGACATTCAACACTAAACACTAGTAATCATAGAATAATGTGTTCATATTAGAGAATAATGTGTTCATATTAGAGACGTGGAACTTAATTTGATAACTAATTCACGCAGGATCCTTGTGATAGACTGATTTCTGCATTATTCAGTAGGGGAGCAACAATACACTTAGCTCACGAGACGATACAATATTTTAACACTTCAGTAATGAAATATATATGGTCTTATCTTTGAGTTAGTAATAAAATGTAAAGCAATGCAGGTGCATTTATAGATGTTTTACCTAATCATCTTGTAAAGAACATCACTTGAGTTCTACTTTCTGAGTTTGAGTGATCATATGCAGTAAAAGACAAAATGATATGCAATCTTACCACAAACTGACTGGCTTCTCTCCTGTGGTGCTTTTCTTTTTGCATAGTGCTCGTGTAATGCATGGTGTGCAGCGCCCTTTTCTTACTGTACTTACATATTGCTCGTGTCTGTTGCCATTTATTGTTTTCACCGCTGTACCTGAAATGCTGCCACACAAACCATCGCCCTCACACTTGTGTCATTATCAGTCACCCAGGATACTGATATATCGCTCAACAGCTTTTCACCTCGATGAGAAATATTGTCACATTTTAATCACACATCTATTCTTCATGTTTCACAAAATTCACCCAGTGATTAATATTGGGTCTGTTATTTAATTGATTAGATTTAATTTTATAAAGTATTGTTTTACTGAAACCAGCCTATATGCACCACAACCATGTTGTACTGTACTGATTCTACAGTTTCACTGTGATACTAATACAGATAAACTGATTATTTTGATGTTGTCATTTTGAATTTAAACTTTTTCCTCTATGACGTTTAAAGCACAGACCCAAACCTGTCTTTTTGATCTTGAAGTTTTTTGGTATATCTCTCTCTTTGAAATTAAATCATGTACAGTGACAGAAATCCAGTCATGGGCTTCTTCTCAGCGAGTTCTTAATAACTTTGCATTTGCAATAGGAAACATAACTTTAAACGTAGTAACCAGCTGGAGAAGCTGGTGGCTTTGTCGACAGGAAGTCAACTCAGGGGTGGTTAAGAACCACCAACAGACAACATGAAGTGGCTTTTTTCTGTGGCACAGTCACAGAGCTGTACACACTGAACAGTTGAATCCTCTTCAACTGGGTATTTTACTCTGAAAACGCAGAATAAGTTTGGATTTTCTCTGCAGACACAGAGCGACAAACAGGCTGTATGAGAACAGAACAATGGAGCAGCATCAGAATAAGAAGTGACTTCATTGAAATGTGTGAATGTAAGAAAATGAGTGACAGCAAGTGTTTGTGTTGTGCTGAAGCACTACTCATCTGGCAGCG
Organism: Sandelia bainsii; assembly: GCA_032362345.1. Taxonomy (NCBI): domain Eukaryota; kingdom Metazoa; phylum Chordata; class Actinopteri; order Anabantiformes; family Anabantidae; genus Sandelia; species Sandelia bainsii. The sequence continues at coordinate 23,892,927 of JAUMHL010000028.1, read as the reverse complement.
GTCCAGACATGCTGTGCCAGTGCGAGTGCTGACGGATGGATCAGCTTCGTCACCACGTTGGCAGCATATCAAACTCGAGCCCAGAAGCAAAAAACACTGCTTAACCTATTTACACCTCACAACAGGCTGGGAAATTAGCAGCAGATAACAGCTCATCAGTCAGACTGCTGCACCAGCCGCCAACCACCATCTGCTGCTCCTGCAACTTCACTTCATCGTATTCCACAACAGCGTCACTGTTACCAATAAGGAATGTCATTTACATTTATTGGTTTGTGAGAGGTAGACTTTGCAATATGAGGTTAAGAGGTAGCACTTCCAGACGTCTATTCATTGCATGATCCAGGACTGTTTAATTGGTTTGTTCAGTGTAACATTATGAAATATCGGTTGTTCCTCTTAATTAAGTCTGCTTCCTATTTTTTGTTTGCTTCTCAGTGGTTTCATCATCTGCCGTCATCAGAAAATCCACAAAAGCACTGAGCTGATTACTGTAACGGTGTCTCGAAATGAGGAATTATTTAGTCGTGGTGAAATCCAATTGGACAGTAGCAGTGTTTGCAAAAAGCCAGCTCTCCCTCTGCCATTATTAAACTTTCATCACACCCCTGCTAAAGAGCTTGTCAGCTGGTTGAATAAAGAAGAAGAAATGATGACGTGTTGAGGAGTTTGGAGCTAAATTAAGTGCTGTAGCTATAGAACACATAGACGCTGAGTTTCCTGTGTTATCTGAGTCTTAAGTGGCTGAATTTAAACGCAGCCTTTCCCCATATCTACACACTTCCTGGTGTAATGAAGTCGGCTGTCGTCAGATAGCATCAGTCACGCTCTGTTTCGCCTCTCTCTGTCTGGTAACAAGGCTCAGCGTGTGAAGTAGTGCCAGCCAACTACTTCATTAGCAGCCTGAGTGAAAACACACAGTCACTTAGTGACATATCACCAGTTTAGCTTCTGTGTCTAATGACTGAGGACACTTGGCTGGTGATGTCCACACTTTGGCTGCTGTGGTTACAATTTGAATTCCACAACTTCAGCGTGCTCAAATAACATGGTTGTTTGGTTTATTTTAGTTCAGGCTCGTGTTTGTGTGCTTTTTAAAATTCAGTTTTTACTGGGACATTTCAGTTGAAACCACATTCTCTTACAGTAAACACAACGTGTCATCTGGACTTGGCCTTGACTTTCTGATTGTTGTGTTTATGGCACCTCTAAATATCCCTTCACAGTGTATAATGTAGCACTCACATATTTTACTGACTTTACTACACAAATCATTTAAAACCTTTGATTCAAAATAGGAAGAAAGAAACATGTCAAATGTTGAAACTGAGAAATAAATGCTCATTTTGAATTTGAAGTTGATAACACAGGACAGGCACGTTTCCCACTGTGCTGCGTAACCTCTTATTTTAATAACACAACATGTATGTATATGCTGTTGTAACACATGCAGAATGTGGTTTGACAGTGTCTTTGCTGAAATAAGAAAAGCACCACTCTGCCTCAGCCAGTCTTAAATGAAATCCAACTGCCCAAAGGAGGATTTCTAGATCTTGTTCATGTTTTTTTTTTCTTTGCATGGTGGATGCAGCGAGGAACAATGCAGTGTTTGCTGACAGTGGGTTTTGCCAGGTGTTCCTGAGCCTGTGCTGTGATTTCTTACTACAGAATCACCTGACATTCAGTACTGGTTTCCAGCATTGTCCCTTGTGTTTAGAGATTTCTCTGGATTCTCTGAATCTTTTATTGATATTATGAATCACAGATGATACAGTCCCCAAAGTCTTTGCAGTTTCAAGTTGAGAAACATTATTCTTAAGTTGTCGAACTATTTGTCCATGCATTCTCTCATAAATTGCTGAGCCTAGTCCCATCTTTACTTCTAAAAGATTCTCTGGGATGCATCATCAATTCAAGATTAAAAAAACTATATTAATCACAGAGGGAAAATGTTACTGTCCTGTTGCCAATCAACCTAATTAGTTGTGAGATGTTTAACCAGATGTTTTTTTTTTTTTTAGCATTACACAACCACTTTGTCTGGCCCAAGATGTGTTGCTGGCATCAGATTTAAAATAAGCATATACTTTAAAAAGTCACATTTCTCAGTTTTGGTATTTGATGTGTGTCTTTGTACTATTTTCAGTCTAGTACAGGTTTTAAATGATTGATTTGCAAATCAACCTATTCTATTTTTATTTGCATTTGTCACAGTGTCCTATCTTTTTTAAGAAACAGAGTTGTCAAACAAACAAAGAATGGTAAAACTTTAAAACCGTTCAGTGATGCAATTAATTTCCCAAATCTCAACAGTCAGAGCTGCTGGCCTACACTGTCTGTGTAACATTAACAGTCAAACACGGTCACAGCTACTTAAACCAGTGAAGATGTGAATCTGAGGTAAACCAGCCAACCAGTCAATGCTCTGACTTATGGAGAACACAAATCTCAACCGAGCATGTTAATCTTTTTAATGTAATTCAACTTGTGTAATGTTTGTCTTCACCTGTTGTCATTTTCTCCTCCGCGGCTTCTCTGCCCTGCTGTTGAGGTCAGACAGGGAGGCTGCCTCAAACACTGTTGGCTATATTAAGCTTTATTTAGCTGCACTGTGAACGTAGTCTGGGTGACCATACTGACTAGAACACAGAGGATTCCCCATGATGCACTTGGCTCAGTTTGTTTCCGCTGCATGCCGCTATTCAGAGTTAGTTAACGGGATCTTAGCTGTCCTCTCATACTCTTTTCCACTGATACACTACTACTAGGAGCTCATTAACTCTATCAACGCTGAAATAATTAGACAAAATTAAAAACATTAATGTATAAAAACTAATCAAGAGATGGGTAGATTGTAGCCTTGAGTTACTAGTTTCTATCCTATCCTGTAAGTTCACAACAGCAGCTGAATATTACACATAAATAACCCTTATAAATACAAAATGCACATTTTAAATTATGATTTCATTTATTAAGGGGAAAAAAATCTGTCCAAACCTGCTTCGCCCTATGTGAAAAAGTAATTACCCCCCCCTTGCTAAATCATGAATTAACTGCAATTAACCACATTTTTTTGGAAATCTAAGTTCAAATTCAATTCAGTTAAACATGCTGGTGGTAGTGTGATAGTCTGGGGCTGCTTTGCAGCTTCAGAAAAACTGGACAACTTGCTATAATTGATAGAACCATGAATTCTGCACTCTACCAGGAAATCCTGACGGAGAATGTCAGGCCATCAGTTTGTGACCTCAAGCTCAAGCACGGGTTATGCAGCAGGAAAATGATCAGAAAAACATCAGCCAGTCCACATCTGAATGGCTCAAAAAACAGAATTAAGGTTTTGGAGGGACCTAGTCAAAGTTTGTACTTAAATCCAATCACAATGCTTTGGCATGATCTTAAACAGGCCATTCATGCTCGAAAACCCTCCAATGTGGCTTAATTAAAACAATTCTGCAAGAAAAAGTGGGCCAAAATTCCTTAACAGCGCTGTAAAAGATTTGTTGCCAGTTATCTTGATTGCAGGGTGGCTCAAACAGTTATTAGGTTTAAGGGGCAATTACTTTTTCACATAGAGCCAGGCAGGTTTGGACAGATTTTGTGCCTTAATAATTCATCATTTAAAAACTGCATTTTGTATTTACTCAGGTTATCTTTGTGTAATATTAAAATTAATTTGATAATCTGAATCATTTTAAGTTTGACAAATATCAGTATGTGACTGTACTGTACAGTTTGACTTGGGATGCAGGAAGAAAAGTCAGTTGGAACAGCCACAGTGGGCCTAGTGTGATAAAGTGAATGACCACTGCTAACACTGAAAGCTGTTTGTATCACTATGACGTTAATCTGTGACTAATTTGGAAGGTCTGTTGTTGTGCCAAGGGAAAACACTAAAACTCTGTTGACCTAACTGTAAAATAGGTAAGGACATTCAGTCAGACCTGTTTGGCTGAACCTCCTGGAGCGGGTGAGGTGTTTCCTGAATGATCTCATGGAGTCAGTGACGTAGCCTGTCAAAGACTCCACACTAATGCACCTAGGAGTCAAACTAATGAATAACTAATGGCTGATGCCGGATGAACTCTAAAAAAAGAGAAAAAGAAAAGATGAAGCTGTGGGTCAGCATGACTGACCTGGTAAAAACTGTTGTACTTTAACTGAGGAAAGTGTGATCATGTTGTAATTAGCAGAACACCTCCACAACTTTGAGTGTGTCCTGCCTGCTGATATACTAGTAAAACAAAGCTTACATGCTTACAAGCTGTACATGCACAAATCAGTGACGTCTGAGGCTCATAAATGTCTCTGCTAACTGTAAATCCTGCGTATAAAGGCCAGTTCTTTCTTTTCCTTTCTCTTTTTTAACGCCATCTATGCCAAGTCGAGGACCTTGGACACAGTGGCAACAAATCGGACTTTCTGTCCAGTACTGAAAGAAACCTAGACAGAAACCAGCCCTGCTTAGTCTGTGGATCTTACACTAAGTTACACTGTGTTTACATAGAGGGCGTAGCTTGAGCTGTGTGTCAGCAGCAGCTCTGGTGAGGTGTGCATTTTTCTTGATATGGTTTGATACAGGATGTGGGTTTTACAATTTGATATTAAACTGGGGACTGTTAATGAAAGGAGACCACTCAATACAAATCACAAGAACACATGATACAATTTGTACATTTCTGTATTATGCTGTACAATGTTTCCTGTAGGATTTTTTTACAGAACTACTGTATAAAGCAGCTACAAGGTGATAAACATAAAGTTTAAAACGACATTGAGTAAAATCACGTTAGATTCACTTCACTATGCATAACTCTTTGCTCTCTATTTGTCGTGTCTCCACTTAACTCTGATTCACTCTCTCCTTCATGATAGCAGTTGCTACCATCTGCTACCATTCCTTTAGCAAGGAAGGTACATTTGCTTCAAGTCCCTCATAACATTATATTATCATTTTTGTAGTAATGTTATAAAAATTATAATTTAATTTGTAGAGGAGAGAGCGCGAGAGGAAGTCATGTTTCCCCTCACATTTAAAGCATCATGGCCACTTTCTGGAGCTACCAGAGAGCCAGTGTGATGCCAAGAAGGACAAAGAAAAGGACGGGGAGAAGAGTAAGGATTAAAAATGAGGGATGAGTTTTTGGTAAATCGGGCAGAAGGAGAAGCAGAAGGAGTCTGTCAATCTGCTGATGTAAGACACACAGCAGGCCTGCTGCGTGTGTGTGTGTGTGGTTGCTCAGTCAGAGGTCCAAGTAGCGTAATCTGTGGAACGTCCAGTGTCCTTCAGTCAGTGTCAGAGGTGTGGACAGATTGTTCACTGCTGTGTGTGTGTGTGTGTGTGTAGGACGAGGATTTAGACGACAGAACATTTAATCTATGGTTGGTAGTTGGTCAGTGACTGTGTGTGTGTTTGTGGTAAGGATTTAGCACTCAGGCATTTAAGTAAAGCTCTGTGTGTGTGCGTGTGTGCGCGTGTGTGTGTGTTAGGGAGATTTGAAAGCCTCAGTGATGTCACACACAGTAAGAGATGGAGAGACAAGGGGTCAGTGAGGGTGAGAGAGCACTACAGTTTCCATTTCACTTCCTCTTCTTTTACACCATGCAAGTGTTTATCAGTGTATGTGGACTGAGGACATTCAGTTGTATGGTGTATGAAGAAGAAGAAGATGCTGATTTAAAACCAACAGAGTCAATAGTCTTAAGAATAAATATTGATTCCTGTCAGTGCAGAGCAAGAGATCTGTTAGTTGAAGTTAATTAAGCCCCGCTAAGCTGAACCAGTATGCCTCTGATCTGTGGAAGCTGGATGTGAGGAGGAAGCAGCTGTCAGCTAGTTAACGTACAACAAATGCTGGGGGGGGGATCAGGATGCAGCAGGACTGAGAGCAGAAATATACATAGATGGCTTGTGATGACATAATGATGGGTCAGTTATTGTAGCAAAAGGATCCTGTCTGATTTTGGCTGAGGAGAATTTCATTTTTATCTTTTGTAAGAATAGATTTGACTGTAGCTGTCACTGAAAAATGTGATGCCTGTCATAACCTCTTTTATCATTTTAAAAAGAAAGCAGATATTTTTAGAGCGATAAGTACAGATGAAGGAAAAATATCCTATTGAAGAGTGGAAAGTATTTTTCATACTTCTAAATCATCAGACATTTTTTTTGTAGAGTTGTGACAAACTGTTCAACAGCTCACAGCAGTGAGAGATGAAGGCACGAGGGAAAGCGTGGTGGAGGTACATAATGTACTCGTAAAACATTTTGTTTAACTCTGCTTTTTCTGCTTTAATTTCATTTGTCATTTAGCATCTTTTGTCAAGTTGAAATACAGCTGTATCATAATGATGATACAGGTGTATTCTGCTCTCCAAGACCCATACACAAGCTGATTTGACTCAATGACAACTATGTCAGTAACTCTGTTTGAAGACGACCCAAACCTGAGAGTGTGGCGGCCACACCAGACCCAAACCCGACAAGTTTATTGTGTTTTATATCTGAACTTGAGTATCTTATTTCATATCTCAACACGACACGATTTTACATAATAAAATGCTTGTGTAGTGTGGCCCTTGTGCTTCCCTCATGCATATCTCTGACAAGGACATAAACATGATTTCAAAATTTCTGCTCTAGCCTGACCCAAACCCTTGGGCACTGATATCTTCTGTTGGGTTTTGGGCAGGTGTCCAAACTCTAATTCTCTACAAACATGTGTGACAGTAGTCTAAAAAAACAACAAACTTAAAAAGGAGACAGATGAATGAAAACTGAGGACAGAATATTATTTTGATGCTGCTTTAAGTCTACAGTATCGTGACAGTATGTTTGCACTGGTTTATTTTAAGCTCAAACAACAGCAGCTATTATTAGCATGACTCTGGTGATGTACATACCTCAAACTAAATAAAATAACTCTGTGTCCCAGACAAAACCACCTGGTTCTGGGCCTTGACCTGCAAAGCCACGGTTTCCTGTGTGACTTAATAGAGCTGTGGTGTTGAAAGTCACTTCAGTTCTTGGTCCACTCATACTGGAATTCTGAAATATCCAGTTCTACTGTTCATCTAAAACCCAAAGGGTTTTCCATAAATGCTGATGATTCATCAGTCGAGTTTCCCCTGCTGTCAGTTAAATCATCTGCCTTCTTTACTGCGTCACTGTAAACACAGCAATACATGAAAACAAAATGACCTCATTACAAAATAACTTTAATGGAACCAAAAAAGAGTGAAGAAAAAGCTCTGATATTGATTTTGATCAATATTGAAGACAATGAAATCTGTTCTTGCAGGTAACCATAATTCTGAAGGTGTAATAATGAAAATGGGTTAATAATATAAATGTTCAGTGTTTAAAAAATCAAGTAAAATTGATAGTTTATTAAAAGAACCATCTAAAATGCTAAAAGATGTGGTTACATGTGAAGTGAAGCAACATTTATCACCAATAATGAATTTGGTCTGAAAATATCTTCATCTGTCTTCAGAGTATCTGTCATTAGCCTTTATCCATAGGTTTAAGGTAAGAAAGTAACATTGTGTCTATATAGAAGGCATAGCATAATATGTCTGTTAGCTGCAGGTTGATGTGTGCAGGACAGTACAGAGTGCTTTGTCATCCTGTGTTGTGAGACCTTTGGGGCCAGTACGGAGTACATTGTCGTCCCGTGTTGTGAGGTCTT
>JAUMHL010000028.1:23870993-23885136 GCA_032362345.1 Sandelia bainsii | reverse complement strand
CAGGGACAGTACAGAGTGCATTGTCGTCCCGTGTTGTGAGGCCTTCAGGGACAGTACAGAGTGCATTGTCGTCCCGTGTTGTGAGGCCTTCAGGGACAGTACAGAGTGCATTGTCGTCCCGTCTTGTGAGGCCTTCAGGGCCAGTACAGAATACATTGTCGTCCCATTTTTTGAGGTGCTCATGGACAGTACAGAATATGGAGTCATTCATAATTTGAAAGCCTCCAACCCCCAAAAAACAAAATCAAAGTCTGAACCAAACAATGGGTTTGGAGAATAATTACACCCCTAGTTAACAGTGGAAAAAAGTCAAATATGCAGTCAGCAAAACAAGACACTAAACCCCTCACAACTTATTGTGTATTCAGCAGATGGACAAAGAAAACTTTGTTGATATTATTATACAGTATTTAAGTATTAATGGAATATTTTTGTTGTTACATAGTAACAAGTTGTTTTACTATTGTATTGTAAGTTTGTGCAGAAAGTGCATCAGCCAAACTCCATGTGACTGTTGTTTAAATAAACTTTACTGTTGTGTTTTGGCTGCTGACCTTTAGTTTTAATGGCACAAAGCCAAAAACATTTCCTACTGAGTAAAAATGTTTGTAGAAAAGGATGTTTATGCAAAATGATGTGGGGTCAGTAAATACCGAGCTATTCAACCCTCTGGTGTATTAGTCAACATGCAGTTATACTGTATTTATCTGTGCTCTCATCATCACCATTATCCTCCGCAGAGAGGGAAACTGCTGCACGCTGGATTTTTCCGTTCCCACAGATCGGAAATTTTTCACAAGCTCCTAGAAAGATGAAGCAGGCTGGTTCTCATGGAAATGGACCACTGATCAGACTGTTGTGATAAAGTATGTCATTAGTTTACAGATACCAGGGCAGATTTAGAAAGACTGGGAGAGTCTTAGTGTCCACTTGTAGTACCCTTATACGGATTTTATTAATGCTACAGCATTTCCTTACAGAGGCCTCCGCACAGAGAACACAAGTCTAAACAGTATCAAAATATTGAAGCTGGTAAAGAATATGTATGACCTTTCTGTGACGCTAAAAGAAATAAAAACCACACTGTAATAAGGAACAAACGTGTTTCTCTAAATATGGGGCTATGATCGTTTAGCTGAAACACCACCACTATCATTAGAAGCATCATTAATCAGGGTCATAATGACCAATGGGATCTTTCCATTCCCATATAATCGAAACATTCCACAACATTCTGAAATGCTGCAGAATGGTGGTTCCCATGGAAATGGAACGCTTGGAAGATTCTATCATGTGACTAATTTTAGTTTTCAGTAGACCAGAGTCAGGCTTTGAATACTTTCAGATAATGTTGTATTTTAAGTATCAACTAGAGCCTATGTAAGATGGTACAAAATCCCATGTTGACTTAAAGTGTTTAGATGTTGATGAACTCACCAAAACCAGTTCTGTTCTTCATACTCTATCACCAGTCACCTGCCACACATTTTCATTTACGTTATATTGTTGTTATTCTTATTTTCATTCATCGATATGATCATTTCTGATCAACACTCAGAAATTCAAGCATTGTCAAGTTTTGCAGCTTCTTATATATCGTAATTTGATAATGGCTAATACCTGAAGGGCTGTTCAGAACGTAGCAAATTGTAGCTTGAAGTCGAACTCAGACTTTATTATCTAACTTATCTCACCTCCTTAATTGTATATCATTATTGTTACTATTATGCTATTTTTCAGGGTTTTTTGTACTATATCTTACTGTTATTATTTTCTTTCAGCTTCAACTTTTGATGTCATTTTTGCTTGATTTACAAGATTTTACCATATTGTGGACCAATATCTATCTAATGTCATCTAATCAGTTAATTTGCTGGGTTGTGTGGAGCGCAAATGCTGTAAAACATACTGTAGTATTAATATCCTGTGTTGATTTGTAGCTTAGGACGTGTGGCAAACACTGCACCCCCCCACAATGTTGCTGCTACTAGCTCCAAATATTTGGAGCTTTTTTTTTTCTACTAATGCCATTAGTGGGGCAAAAAACAGTCTCTATAAAGTCGACAGAAATGTCGTCAGCCTCCTTTTTAATCCACTCTGCAGTAAATACCACAGATGGAATGATTAGAAACAGCTCAGACTGTTTGACTTTGACTTTTTATTTCTATCCACAAGAGGCTGACTGACCAACATCTTTAAAACTACATTTCACTATTGTGACACTGGTGTATTTATGGATCTGAAGTGTGCAGTGTTTAACTAGATGCTCAGTTTCCATCAGGACTTTTACCTCTAATTCAGTCTTTCATAGTTCCCAGAATGCTCACACCTACCAACAGAGAATCAAGATTGTTGTTACTTTGTATGTTTAGGAAACAAGGTTGTGATGATTTGCTAAGTGCTTCATTTTCCACAGTAGCATGACATCCTCAACAAGAGCTCTGATTGGGTCTTGGTGCAAAACTCACAATTTTAGGGCTTAGTGACAATGGTGCCCGTACATGTCCAAGCAAACACCTGTGTGTGCAGCTGAGTGGGTTTGTCTGAGGATTGACGTGGTGTGAAAGTTACTGCGGGAACAATCGATTCTGCAACATTTGTGTGTTTTTGGGTGGAATGTTAAAGGACCAGCAGAGAGCAGAACGTGTTAAAACCTGAAAGTCAACGTGTCTGAACCTCATCACACACTCAAACACGGGGAATGCTGATCCCCCTCAACCAACTGCTTTACAGCGTTCAGAGCACTGAGGAATGACAGTAGAAAGTGTGTGTGTGTGTGTGTGTGTGTGTGTGTGTGACTGAGCCAGACCGTGAGCAGCAGGGATAACAGTGATTTAAACTCAATGTGCTGCAGAATCATCCAGTCAGCCATAAAAAAACAGTAACAGATGCTGTGTGCGCTTTTCTGTGTGTGTGTGTGTGTTTGTGTTTGTGTGTGTGTGAGAGCATGTGCCTTCATGTATGTATGTATGTGTGTGTGTGTGTGTGTTTGTGTTTACAGTTGTGTAACTGTTCTGCTTCTCAGCAGAAGGTCTGGTTCCCTCCAGGGGCTTATGGTTCAAATCTGCTTCATGCATGAGTGTTAAATATTTCTCTTGAATCTTGAATTTGTTCTGTTTCAAAATATGTCATTTTGTCTTTCACACGGAGCGCAGCAATATTTTGATTCTAGTGTTGTTCTGATAAACTGTGTAGATGTGAAAAGTGTGTTTCTGTAGTACCTGTGTGGTGATCATATAGCAGTCCCTCCAAGAACTCGTGATTCTGTGTCTGCAACAACTAAAGCAAATTCAACCAGTCCCCATAAATTCTATGCAACCTTGCATACCTACCGCAAAACACAACTGGAGAATGACTGAAACAACAAACAAGACAAATCACTAAATATGGCAACAAAATAGCCAAAAAATTATGTAACATATTTTTGAAAGTTGTTGCAAAATCAGATATATTAGGCAGCAACAATTACAAAAAATGCCCACGAAGTCCTGGAGATACTAATAAATACACATTAGAAATATTTTATATATTTTAGATGTAACAGTTAACTTGCTGTAAATGTAAATATTATCATCTATGCTACATGTTGCTAAATAGAAAAACGCATCAGGCAGTTTAATAAAAAAAGTACACAAGTCAATCTAAAACATAACAGCCTACACATTTGACATCTTAGTTTCTCTAAATACCCGCCGTCTCCTAAAAGTCACATTTCTGTGCAATTAAACTGCAAACGTGATTACCGAATTGCAACAAGTGATACATTTTATTAATGGTGGTTTTCTTGTAATAAAGGTTGTGTGTTAAGTGAGTGTGAGATGTCTCTTTATTCAGCGAGTCCACAATGTTTCTCTGACCTTAACCCAGTGCTGTGAGCACCTGAACACAACCATGCAAAACTTAAACAAACACAGAACTGAACGTTGTACTGCAACAGTGAATATTTAGGCATAAAAGAAAACTGCGGCCCACCACAATATCAACACTGAGGTTGTTGTCCTTGTGTGTAACATTACATGGATACAGTTTTCTGACTGCTCGCTTCTGCTCTGAGAGGAAATTCAATTCAATTCAATTTAACTTTATTTATATAGCGCCAGATCACATCATAAGTCATCTCAAGGCACTCAGGGAAATCACTTCATTATAGTGTTGATTTTATTGTTTTTTAATTTAAGTACATTAAATCCTAGCTTTTGATTGGTGGAGGCTCCCAGAAATGGTTTCAGGATATGGAACATCTGTGTGTGTTTGCATATCTATGCTGAAGGCTGTGCGAGGAATGTGCTCTGTGCGTTTATGTGCCATGAGATTATACATGTGCCTGTATGCATAACATGCAATTATACTTTGTGCAAACTGTTTGTGTGTGTGTAAGACTAATGTTATGTAAGTGCAATGATGTCAGCGAGCTGAGCTCCTTGACCTGCCTTCATGTGGAGGTCTCTGGTTTTAATCCCGGAGGTCAGCATAGCGGTGACCTGGCTCGTAACCTGACCTTTAGCAGATGGACACACACACACACACACTCAAATCATCAGATTTTAGTTTCAGCTCAGAAACAAAAACATGCAAAACACAGCATTTCCTTAAGCATATGAAGGATTAAATGATTTAATTAAAAGCTTTGTGATTATTTAGAACATCATTTCTTAATATTTGTCAGCAGGCTGCAGTCACAGAGAAGGTTTGGTGACATGATCTCAAGAGCAGTAATTAGAAAGACAAAGTGTTCTGTGCGACTTCAGGCTTGATTTTGTGTGTTTTATTTGTGATTGACTGACCTGAGAACAAAACCCTTCATCTTCCTTTTCTGTCTCTGTCTGTCTGCAGGACTCGAAACCTCTCTGGTGGTTCTCCCAGACCTCGACACACAAAGAAGATCCACTTCATTAAAAACATGAAACAATACGACACGAGAGGCAGCAGGTGAGACGCGCGCGCGCGCGCACACACACACACACACACACTGTAACTGTCTGGCTGCGAGACAAAGTTCCTCTGAAGGACAGTAAAGTTAAAGGTAAGCGTAAAGTGGCACAGATCCATTGTTCCACTGCTGCAGCCAAAACCCTTGTCCAGGTGTAGACGGTGTTTAGCAGCATGTTGATCCCTGCTCTTGACAGTGTGTAGAGTTACAGAACAACACAGAAGCACCGCACGGTCAGGAGAGTGGGCTTTATACACAGTTATAAGTACAATACAGTTATAAAGTAGGCACACAACTATTTAAAATCATTCATCAGTCATTTTATACTTTTTTTTGTCAATGGTGATAGCTCCTGTTTCCTGTGAGAATATAACATGCTGTAGTCAATATTATTAGTCATCTCTTTATAACCATACTTAGAGCTACAATTTGATAGTCAGTGCTAAAACTGAGCTGGTGCTGAAGAATACCTCCAAACTTTTCCTAATCTGCAGCAGGAGGGGAAGTGAGCTGTTGCTTTGTCTTGTGGAGTCTGGACACTGTCATACGATTCTGCTGAATTCTTTCTCCACTAAAAGTAAATGTTACAGTGCTTCTTCAGAGCAACTGCTGCTGAACCCCAAGAGTCTGGAAAGGCTCATTCAGGTTGTCATGAATCAGCCTGCTGCCTGCAAAGTATCACAGAACAGTAAAAAAAAACAGTCAAATTCAATCTAAAAGTGTGTTGAAGTTTGACAATGTGGCAGCATTGACGTGCTCCCTGATCCTATTCTTCATCCATGTTTACAATAAGTAAGTCCAGTTTGTTTGTTGTTCCCTCTTTTCTTTTCTCTCTCCTCTTTCCACTTTCCCCAAACGGTGGAGGCAGATTGCCGCCCCCATGCTGAGCCTGATTCTGCTAGAGGCTTCTTCCACTGTCACCTAGAACTCGTGCTCAAGAACGGATTTGTTTTCTCTAGGTTACCTCTATAATTCTGTAGGTTCCTCTTGACCTTACACTGTAAAGTGACTGGAACTCATTTTTGTTCTGATGCTTAATTTTATTTGAATGATGCTTCTGTTAAAAAAAACAAGTATGTCAAAGGCCTTTGTTCTGCCTGAATGGTCACGTTGTTAAAAACGTTCATCAGAATTTCTCACAGCAGTATTGGAATGTTTGCTTTTCTTTGCTTTTCCTGGCTAATTCTATGTATAGCTCAGTGGCTACCATCACTGGGTCAGGAGTTCACATCTGAGTGGAAACATTGTTTGTGAATATGGAATATTTTGGCCCCAGTGTGATGAAATGTGTTTTAATAAACGGACGTGTGGAGGAAACAGAATCCCCAACGGAGTCACGCGTCCAGCAGATCTGTTGTGATGCTCCTGCTCTTTCCACTGCTCTCCCTGGTGGCTTCCTGCTCTTGACTTTCCCATGCATTATAGGGAACAAGTTGTGTGTGTGTGTGTGTGTGTTTGTGTCTGGGTTGTACACTCAACCAACAACTGTATTAAATTAAAATTCATTATCTGTCTCATGGGGTGGACAGAGGAGGAGGGGCAGCAGGGACAAAACAGGACAGTCCGTGTTCAAATTGAAGTAAATATGGTTTATTCACATGAAATGTGCACTCACTTCTACATCCACTTTTCTTTGACTCAGTTGGTCAAATTTTCTGGATTTAATCAGCATTTTGGCTGCAGCTTTCTGAATCATGTGAAGGCTTTTCCTCCATCCTGCACATCCTGTGCTGCACTTGAGAGTTGTTAAACACCAGCCACTAGCATGTGAGCAGAGAAGTCAAAATAGATATTGTAAGTGAAAATAATGGGATAGGTCTAGTTCCTGCCACTCTATAGATATATGTACTAGTAAGGATGAAAAAGGACAAGATCATATCTCACCCTCTTGTGTGATACACATGATTGTAACAATTATCTCCTTTTTATTTAAGGTGAAGTACTAAGTAAAGTTCAAAAGTACAAGTACTCTGCTAAAACGCTCGTTTCTCTGGGCATGAGTGCGACTGATTTACTGATGAAAACAGGAAGTATTTTAAACACTGTTGATCTTGATGTTGTTGATAACATGGATGAAGTCTTGTAGTCTCATAAATATAATGAAGGTTTGTGCAGAAACATGTTCAGGTCTTGTTAGGTTTACTTCATGCACACATTCAAGGAGAGAAGCACTTTAAAAACCTGCCTACTGACTCTTTACTGTTTACAAATGCCTAAAACATGAATTTCTTCTATTCATGAACTACCCCTTCAGTTAGTAGCAGTTAGAGGCTACACACTAACGAAACTCAACTTTGTAACCAGAGAAAATAATTATTGTAAACTTACAGTAACAGCTTCCAATTCTCTGGTTAAAAAAATACCTCAAAATTCTACTGAACTTCTGATCTATCAGATGAAAAATAATCTTGCTCGCTTGCAGCAGTAATGAATCGGTCATATAGAAAACACTGATTAAAGATCAAGTTCAAAGTTGATCAGCACTTCCTTTTATAAATCTTTATTTCATTTGCTGATGTTTAATCCAGCTTAGGTAAGTGCAGCACTTCTCTGCCAGCTGTCTGACTGACTGTAGAGCTGGTTCAGTTGGATCTGAATGTTTGATTCTGTGATTGGATGGGATTTTCGTGGTCGTCCTCGGTGCTGAAGGGTTCGGGTCTCTGCAGAGTTTTTGTGTTTGTAATGTTTGAACTCTGGCAGGGAAATGCGAGGTCGCTGATTTGATGTGTTCCAGGCAGTGTGTAGGTCTAGTGTTTATGTAGAAAGAAAACAATAACAAACATGATTAGCTGGGAGATGAGTATGTGTTTTCACACACTGAATCTTTTTTTAGTCTCTGTGGAACCAAAGATAATGACTGTAAACATTTCCCTCTGGCACATGAAGCAGCTGAGCTTCTATACATGTTGTATACATGCTGACTGTTCCACACTGATTGACCACATGTTTCACATGTTTTTATTGTGAACCTGACAAAAATGACTTGTGCGAGTCTTACAGATGCAGACAAGTATCAAAAACAAACTTTGATTTCATAAAGAAGAGTGAATCTTGACATTGGTGTATGAATGCTGCCAATTTGAACTTTGGGATAAATGAAACCAGATCTTCACGTCTTAATGTCTAATAAGAGATGAAGATGTCAGCAGCAGCCTGTATTAAGAAACTAATGAATACAAAGTCTCCAAGCTCAAGCTCAAGCTGGCCACAGGCATTCTAACAAACTAACCACTAATGTGTGGGTTTTTGTGTCTTTCAGGATAGTGCTGATCTGTGCTAAGAGGTCTCTGTGTGCTGCCTTCTCTGTTCTGCCGTATGGAGAGAGCATCTACCTCAGGTAATCAACACACACACACACACACACACACACAGACACTCTCACACTCACATTTAGCATCAGCACCATGAGCAAGGGGAGAGGACTTGTTTGTTAGGAAGGAGGCATGGAGGAGGGGAGGTTGGGGGTCACTTTCCCAGGCCTCTGACTTGACCTCAGGTCTCTGTCTGGCCACACAATCACACACACACACACACGCACACACACGTACCGTAGCACCTTACAAACATATTTCCAGTTGAACACTGCACATGTGATTCTGCATGAACACACAGATGGAAATGCAACAGTTACAGTTATGTAAACACATCCTAATCCCATTCTCGCACACACACACACTTACATGCACACAGGTAATCACCACACAGTGCATATTCACACTGTATTCATGAGTTCTGCACTCGTCTTCCTGCTCATTTTTCACTCGCAGAGGAAGTTAGCTCAAATATCACATTTCCACTTTTGTCTGTGGTCTGACACTGAGAAAGTTGAGCGAGCTGAAGTGAGGTTTGACCTTGTAGTCACAGGAAGGCTCCTGAACTCACCCTCTACACTCTTCCTGTTGTGTGTGAGGAAGATGAGTTTGACCTCATCTCTGGTAAAAGTGAACAAAGCAGCTTTTGAAAAAACACCAGTACACAAAAGCAGTGTTTAGTGTAGCGGTGGCTGTTTTGGGTCACAGTGGGCTTCTGTTGTGTATCTCAACCAGTCTATTGCTCCATTTGTATTCATGCTATTTCTGCCACTGTGTTAGAGCAGTTTGTAATGGCATAATTGGCTAAAGTAGCTAATAATGTAGAGATAATGTAGCTACTCTAAATACAGAAACACCGTTCTGCATAGTACAGTACAGTTCAGCATCTTAGCTGCTTCTTCTACAATGATGATACAGTTGAAACAGTTTCAAACCAAACAGAACATGAAGGAGGATTTACTGTAGGACTGATTAGATGATTTGTAGTTTTTGCTTGGTGTACCTAATAAAGTCCTGTTCACAATATCTCCCTTCAATGAAAGGTAAAATGAATAATAGTCCAGACAATATCTCCCTTCAATGAAAGGTAAAATGAATAATAGTCCAGACATTAAGAGCCAGGTGAAGTTAAAAAAATGAATTTTTTTTAAAATCTGAATTCTGTTAACAGTCGGCATTGTGAACGTGCAGTAGCTGTTCTGATGTCTCGTCTCTTCTCTTCTCTGTCTTTCTCCAGTGACCCCACATTAAACCAAGCCAGAAGGAGACACTCGTCTGGAAACATCTCCACCACTCTGGAGATGCTACCGGGGCTGGAGGGTTTCCATCTGGAGACCTACGGCAGGGTAGATAACAAGCAACCACTCACACACACACACACACACACACACACACACACACACACACACACACACACACACACACAGGCAGATGCTCGGGTACTACTCATCTCCTGTGTCCATTTCTGTCTCTTTCTGTCTTAGTCCGTGTCCTACGCCCAGTTCCTATACCCCACTAATGCTCTAGTGAGACACAAGCCATCGTCGACCAGTGACCTGACGCTGCAGATCCCCGTGTCCAGGAGCACACACAATGTGCCGGGCAGGAGTTATCCACCCAGCAGACTTAACAGCACCGTGGGACTAGACCTGGGTAATACACATATAATAAATACATATAATAATCATATAAACTGAGTGGCCAATGCAGCAGCCCTGTCACAATTTCTACTTTTATGAGGTTCTAATTTCTCAGTTTTGAAGTTGAAACTATCAGAAAGGTGATAATTTCACTATATGTTTATTATTGTAGTCACAGTGGGTGGTGGAGTGTGTTATAATAGGAGGTGTCACTTATCTTTTGGTCATCCTATTTATGGAAATGATGGGACCAACAGATTAGAGACACCCCTTAGTATAACACACTCCGGTTCGACTCCACCGCCCACTGTGACTTCAATTTAGGGAAAGTATAGGGACAAGATGGTAATAATCCCATTTACTCTGAAGGTCCTCTGCACCTGATCAATGTTTTGTCAACCACCGACAGATGTTAGGGACACATCCTCAGTTGTGTTCCTCTGTGTCATTGGGTGTTTCGGCCTTTTACTCACAATACACCCTCTGCTGAGGCAGGCCCACCACAGGCTGATCAGACCTGGCTGTGTGTCCCTAATATCTTGGTGCCCGACTGGGGTCTTTACTCTTCATCCACAGCCACTGACTGCAGCGCTCAGCAGTCCCTGAAGTGTCCTTAATGGTGCACCGTAGTGCTTGGCCCCACATCTCCAGCAGTTTAAGGAGTGTAACGGTGGACGTAGCAATGAAACCCTGGCAGCCAACCTCCACTGGGTCATTTGTTGCTCTCCAGCCTCGCTATATCGCAACCTCAACCTCTCACTGGCCTAATCGGTGGCATCCTCCCATGGTACTGTCAGCTCTATAAAATAGAGAAAAGATCACCTTTCTGACTATTTCAACTTAAAAACTGAGAAATGAGAACCTTGTAAATGTAGAATTCATGGCAGCTTCATCTGGAGGCCAAGTTGATCCTTCCATAGCACAAAAAAACCTGCTCAGGAATGGTGTTTGTGAAAAGAAGGAGAGGAGCCAAGAAACCACTTTTTGTGTTTGTAGTTATTCTAACGTAAAAACTGAGAAATAAATATACATGGACATCATAGCATTGCTGAAAAATTAATCCAATAGTGGCCTAAGACTTTTGCACAGTACTGTATACAGCAGACATGTGCATAGTGAAGTTAAAGACATCACACTATTTATAACACTGAGTTTAACATGTAGGCGTAAATACGGCAGCAGCTGAGTCTGACAAATGTCACAAAAGGACTAAAGATATAAACTTGTTATCAGTGTGTGCACTAACACACACGTGCACTGTCTCACATGTTTTGTGGCTGTATAAAACACACACACACACTCACAGCTGTGTTGTGTTAATGAAAGGTTCCAGATTAGAGCAGGAAGTTTAGAGGCTAATACAGGCTCTGTCACTGTGGGGGTGTGTGTGTGTTTATTGATAATGAATGTGACACACAGGATGTACATACACACGCACCTGTGTTTAAAAAATAAAGCGGATGATTCTCCAGCACAGCTGCAACAACCCTCTTTCTTTTCATCTGTTCTTCCCTCCTTTCTGACCTCATCCCTCCATCCTGTTTGTTTTCTCTTCCTCTCTTTACATTCTTCTTCTGTATTTGTCTCCCTGCAGTTACAGCCTTTACATCCTGAATCCAACTTCTCTCTTAGCGCAGAATTCAAGAGAGAAAAACAATCCTGACATGACACAAAGTGTTCACTCACCGTTAGAAGCTGCACAGTGCCTAAACAAACACATACAGATATACTCATCAACCCCTTATCAAATAAAATATTGTTCCCTTGGATAATAGCAGAAGTTATTAGAGCTCCAATGATTTATTATAATTCTAAATTAAAATCACATGATCATATAAATCAGTGTTTACATGCAGGAAAAGATAATAAGATAATAAAGCTCAGCAATAAATGTTTTAGTGTTTCATCACGTATGGAGGAAGATCATTTATAGTTTTACCATATTTATTGACAGTGTGTGAAATCAACTTAAATGAGGTTTGTGGTTGGTCAAAGACCAATAAGACAAAGTAAACAAATGAAAGAATCAGTTTAACTAAAATAACCAGCTGTTAGGGAGTCACAGGGGTGCGAGACAGACAAAGACAACTATTCACAGCCACATTCACACCCGTGCAGGCAGCTGCAACATGCAAACTCCACACATAAAGATGAGCACCGCCCCACACTGCCACCACCTTGGCTGCCTGCACAGAGAGAGGAGCCGGGCGCTGGTGCAACAATCACAGTCTCAATACACACGTTCTGTTTGGATGTTCCGGGGTTCTAAAGTGTGTTTGTGTTTTGTGCAGGTGTGGATGGTGGGACAGACTATGACCCTAACCTCCTCAGCGACCCCCAGTGGCCTTGTGGGAAACACAAGCGAGTGCTAATCTTTGCTTCCTACATGGTAAGAATGTACTGTTCAGATGTTAGTGCTGTACATCAACAATATTCCTTGTTGAAATGTTAATTGTGTTTAACAGCTTATTCACATTTGGCTCATTTCAGCAAACAATAACAATATTTTGCCTGTCTCTGATTGGCTTTTACTTCTGTATCTCGATCATTGTTGCAGGGATAGCTGTAGAAGTTTGCACTTATTTTTACATTCGACATTCGTGCGATTGAGAGTGAAATTTCCTACATTTTAAGTAACGACAATGAATTCTGAGGGAGAAACTGGCAGAGAGCAAATAAACAGGAGAGGACGGTACAGAAAAGACAATGCGCGCACACACACACACACACACAGCTCTTATCCTATAGGTAGCAGCTTAGTTTGATCACCTCCACTGAGATGAATTCAAATCACACATGATGTGTTGCTGCTGTTAATCCATTAGAGGAGATTACTGCTGAGGTGGGCTGCTTTGTCACTGATCTTACCGTGTGTGTGTGTGTTAGCATTACACACATGATCTCACCAACTATTAAAATGCCAACTCTCTGACGTAAAGTGCAAAATCACACCCTAATAATAGGAACAGTCAGAAATTCCACCTCAGACACACAATGTATACGCACAAACCCCACAAATACACACAATGACCAGTTTACAGTTATGATACTGTATTGTATGTGTAACCTGGTTCCAAGTACACTTGGATATGTACTGTGAGACCATGTAAACATTTCAGTGTGCAAAGTGTCATCAAATCAATGATTATGATATATAATAAAAATACACTACAGTGTAATAATGTATAATGTACGGGAGGAATACGAACATTAAGAACATAAAGGGGTTTTAAGATTTAAAGACTAATAAAACAGTTAATACTGCAGGTGAATTTGAAATTTTGTAAAAGCAACTTTGAAAAGATGAGTTTTATTTTGAAAGGTTGTGATTCTGCAGCTGTATGACCTCAGTGCATCATCAGTGTTTGATTTCAAAATACTGAGAAGCAACTTAAAGTTAGTAGTGGGGCAAAGAGTGGAGAGAGTGTATAGTGTTTTTCCACTGCATGGTGCGGCATGGCAGCACCTCGCCCCGACTCTACTCGCTTAGGTTTTGGTGCCAGGAGTTTTCCACTGCAAATAGTGCCCCCTCAGCGATAGCGACACCTCATGTAACTGTCATGCAAATGTAACCAACACGGAAACAGTGGAGGATATCGAAGGAAAGCTGTTCTTGATTCTCCCCTAGAATGAGGAAATCAGTGTTTGTGTCCTCATCAGGTTCATTTACACTGATTGTTGTTTGACTTTGAAATGTCTCAGTATGACATGACTACAAACCTCCTGCTTCCTCTGTTCTTTCATTCTTTCACTTCTGTTGTGTTTTTTTTTTCCTTTCTCTCCTTCCTCCAGACAACAGTTATAGAATACGTCAAACCGTCTGATCTGAAGAAAGACATGAATGAGACGTTTAAGGAGAAGTTTCCTCACATTAAACTCACTCTGAGCAAAATCCGCAGGTGAAGTATTTGAACTGAACTGACTGTTTTTATCTAAACAGTAACTCTCTCTGCATTTCAGCAGCTCGACTGAATCATGTCATGTTAGACGCTCTCTCTCTCTCTGTGTTTGTCAGTCTGAAGAGAGAGATGAGAGTAGTGGGGGAGGACTGCGGCCTGCAGCCCGTCACCATCGCCATGGCGTTCATCTACTTTGAGAAGCTGGTGCTTCAGGGTCGACTCAATAAACAGAACAGGTACGAACAGAACATGTAACATTAGTCTCTGTAGTGATACACAACCTTCATACTGTCTGTGAAGATTCTCAGTCATCCAGGTGAAGTTGTCTGGAAGTTGAGTCATGGCAACTGGACTTCTTTCTTG
>JAUMHL010000028.1:23849345-23862356 GCA_032362345.1 Sandelia bainsii | reverse complement strand
TGTTTTTAAAGCGATTTAATGTGACGGGGGTTCCATTTGTTGTCTTATTGCGTCTTGGTTCAAGAGAGGTATCCTGGCTCTGGATGTTAATTTAACACTGGTGTTTTTGTTTGTTCATGTTTTGTGCGTTTGGTTGTGTTTCTTACAATGATTTTAACGTTTTTAAAGCGATTTAAACATTTTTACTTTACTTTTATGCAGCGGAAGTGCATTTTCCAGCAGGCTGCCCTTATAAGGTAATAGTATCGGATAGGTATCGGCGATACTGGCCCTGTATTTACTTGGTATCGGATCGATACCAAAGCTTGCGGTATAGCACAACACTATTCTTTACATGTTCATGCACATGAATATATTTTTTATTTAAAGTTAACACAAATTTAAACATGTTAAATTGTGATATTCATCTGACCAATTAGTGGCAGTGTGCACCATGCGGCTCTGTTTCCTAAAAGGACTGCTCCTCTCGCAGACACAAGGTCACATGCACTTCAACCCCTCTTTTTATTGGACAAAGATATGTTTGATGATATTTTAAATTGTTGACCCCCAAAAAAATGTGAGGTCCAGAAATGTGGTTTGTTGCCGGAGGGCAACACCATGCATAGAGGGTTAAAGCAGTAGTTAAGTGTCTGCTTCATTTAGATTCTGCTAAAACAGTGTGTCTGCATGTGTAGCTTTGTGTGTGCACGTAAGAAATTGTCACATTGAATAATTAGTTTCCGTGGTGATAAAAACGTGGAGCACTTTTTATTTTAGAAACTCACCATATGTAACAAAGATCTCAGAGATAGCAGCTGCTAAAAGCTGTAACAAAACATTTTTAGAGAAATATAAAAGAACATAAGACTTCTTATTATTTTTTATAAGTCTACCTAGAATCTGTACAATTAATTGCCCCACTTTTTAAGACCACGTCAAAAGCTCTGATTGGTCAGTTGTTTCTCAGAATGGGAAACAGACGTCAGCAAATAAGTATCTGAGTAAACTGAAAGAAATGAGCAGCAACTCAAACAGGTCTTCAACCAGGAAACAACAAGGTGGAAATTCTTTTGTTTTATTTTTTCTGATGACATTGTGAACTGAGGTTTTGGATTTGTTAACCACAGTCCAGTTTACTCACAAGGCTGTTATCAGTGGTTTACTACTACAGTGCTGCCTGAAATAAAATTGATAATAAAGTTTTCTCTCTTCATCTCTAAGGAGATAAACAAAGTGCAGTAAACAGCAAGTTAAGAAAAGATCTATGTATCTTTTTTTTTTCTTTTTTGAAACTCGCAGGTTTCCTGTGTTGTGATAGTCTCAGCTTCAGTCACACCGAAGCAACAGGAATTTCAATTATACAAAGATGTTTAAACCTAAATAAGATTTAAAATAAAGGTTACATTTTTTTTTTGAAATATTTAATAAAGATACATAAAAAGTTTATATATTGTGTGGATAACTAGTACATGTACTGAACCATATTTTAACCAACATGTCAGAGGGAGAGGGAAATAAAGAGCTTAGTCATCAAATGTCAGTAAATACAGAAAATATTAATGAAGTGAAAATACTCACCGAAGAAGAAGAAGAAGCAGATAAATGTGTGTTGGACTTTCATGTTGAGACTCTGATGGTTTAATTCCGTCTCTTCTTCATTCAGACCAGGAACTTTTCCCTTTTCTAACATGGACATTTAAATGAAACCACTCTTTTGAATATGACAAACAAGTGAGTATCTGCATATATCTAATAAGGTGATAGAAACTTTGTCTATTTCTGATTCACGGCTGCTTTAGGTTGAAGTGATCACACAGCAGTGCTGTAAAGATGGTTAGTCTTCAACATGGAGCTTTCTTACTGTAAACATGAAAAGATCAGACCTCCAGCATTTTATTATTAGACCAGCATGTTTTGCATGCATGTTGGAGCTGGAATCATATCTGGAATATGACTGTGGACAAGAGAAAACTTCACCAACAAAGAATACATCCTGTCTGTCCCTCATTTGTTTGCACAGCATGACTGATGCTACATCTACGATGCTCCGAAAATAGACATAGTAATGTTTTTCAGGAAAGACCTGCTGATAGTGGGCCGGCTGTGAAAAGTTGTCTGTGAACAGGTGGAGGCTGTTTCTGTGCTGAAAAAAATAAACTGTATCCACTGCTGTCTTACATTTCCTTCTTTAAAAACAGCAGATTTTCCTTTAGAAGTGACTTCATCTGAGTTAAGAGGTTTGACTGCATCAAAATGGAGAATCTGTTACAGGCTGAGGGTTTGTGGGGGGCTCCTGAGAAAGTCATGGAGAGCCTCAGGAGAGTCTCCAACAGAGGAGAGACATGAGATTTAGTTTCTGTGTGATTTCTCCTACATATGTCACAGTCTACAGGCTACACTCTCTGGTCTACTCTATATATGGTCATTTCCTGTCATTTCCCCTCACTCTGCTCTCTTCAACCAACCAGTAATCAAGTAACCACTTTCACCTGTTTCCCCTCCTTTATAAGCAGCCTTGTTTGCCCCAATTCTCTGCCAGATTGTCTGCCTACCTGACCTCAGCTAGTGACTTGCCAGCCTTCTTTCTGACCTGTTTATCTGTGTACGGACCCCTGCTTCTGAACCTGACCCTGATACTCGGCTTTGGACCTCGGCTCTGTAAGTTACTTTGTCTCTGTTACCTGTGGATTTGGATTCTGTATTTCGGCCTGTTGGACCTGTCTCCCCTTTTCCCCTCTGTGTTATCTCTGGCCTCTGGCCTCGGACTTCGGAACCTGCTCCTGGACCCCCTGACCGGCTCCGTTTGGATTCCCTGTATCTTTGGCTTTGTGAATACTCAGGTTCTGGATTTGGATTGTTTGTGGGATCGGACTCTGTGCTTCTGTATATCGGACTTTGGACTGTGTTGGATTTGGATTTCGGACTCTCTCTGTTGTATGATCTTCAACTCTGTGCTCACCTGTTTTCTCCACCACCTGCGTCAGCATTTTTCCTCAGTGTTTCCCCTGCAACGTGCTCTTACCCGCGTTCTCTTCCGGACTCCAGTTCCCAGCAACCCTCACTCACCTTCGGCTTCCGGAGCTTCAGTCATCTTCCTGGTCATCTATCCCACTAAACTCTGTGAGTCGACTTACACCCTCTTCAAGCATTCACTGTGTTATCAACCACGTCTAACTCTTCTGTGTCCAGGCTCTGGAGATCTTCTCGCCCTCATACCACTATGCAGTTCCAGCCATTCGTCACCTTTACACAATTGCTTTGTTCAATAAACTACTTACCTTTTAACTGTGTCGCGGGCATTCCTTGAGTCCAGATCTTGAAACCGTCACAACATACTGCATGCTGAGCTCAGGTTTTAAAACTGCACCACTGTTGGATATGGACACACATCTTTACAACAGTGAAGGTACATCTACCTTAAAAATACAAAGAAGCATAATATGGTCCCATGGACATATTTGACAGAAATTGTCAAATGGATGGAAAACAACAAACTGATAAAGACAAAATGTAAAGTATCACAGTTTTAACTTCTATTTGAAGTTATAGAAGTGAGTAACTACAAAGTACAAACACATGCAGTGTGGAGTAATGTAACTCACACAGATACAGTATGTTCTTACAATGTGAGTTTGAAGTAGGAGTGAATAATTGTACTATAGGATGGGATGGCTCTGTGTTGGTTTTTACTGCACTGTTGGATGAAAGCACTAGATTACACAAGTCATGCAGGTACTGTGTGAATGAAATG
The DNA here is from genome assembly GCA_032362345.1 of Sandelia bainsii. NCBI lineage: Eukaryota > Metazoa > Chordata > Actinopteri > Anabantiformes > Anabantidae > Sandelia > Sandelia bainsii. The sequence continues at coordinate 23,858,623 of JAUMHL010000028.1, read as the reverse complement.
TGTGTATGTACCCGTTAGAAAACCAGAGAATTTTGTAGATTTAGACTATGTGGTCAGATTATCTAAATGAAGTCTGTTTGTAAATTGGATGTTTTCAGCAGAGCTGTTGTGCTGGGTGAGACATCTCAGCAGCTCACAGCCCGGCTCCCGAGATGACTGAGGAGTCATCATCATACCAAGAGAGAATATTAAACCAGCAAGATGTGGTCATTTACTGCTGGCTCTGTTGTCCATAGAGTTAGGAGCAGTATGATGTAATTCATTTGGGAAGATAAAGGCTGGTGTTAGTCAAAAAATGTGTTACAAAAATACATTTTAATTGTATATTACAAAAGTCAGTGGCCAAACAAATACAATAAAACATACTGCCAACAGTGACCACACTACAGATACAGAGAGATGTCACTAAGAGGTGTTACAGTGTGTTTTCTTGGTCAGTTCTTTTCTACATATCACTTCAGAAATTGACTCTGTGGCTTAAAGTATCTTGTGTAAGTGAGAAACATGTAAAATCATTTCAAGCTCCATCAGATTGAATAATTACCTTGTCTAAAATAACTTAAAGCTACAATATGAATTTAAGAAAGTGCTAGTATGGGACTCAAAGTCAATCCACTCTGCTCCACCCGTCCCTCACTCTCCCTGCTCGGCTCCACTCCACCAGGCTCTATCCAGCACTTCTGATAAATAAGAAGCTTTAAAACGCCAGTAATCATTGAAAGTCTCTGATTGGTTGGAAGCCTATTTCAAAAAAACATTTAATAGCAAATATCTCTTCACTGCTGGTATAATTATAATCTCACCACTAAACAAACAATATGACCTTAACTTAAAAGCAAAGTATTAAAGTAACTGTAACGTGAACTACTTGTGACATTCCTTTATGTAACGTCTCATACAGTGTCATAACATATTTTTTAAAGAATCTTCACAATCATGTGTCTGAAAACAACCATTATAACTCAAATACCCAAAACTGCGGCCATCACCAGCATGAACGATTACCGGCCGGTTGCTCTCACCCCGGTGATTATGAAATGTTTTGAAAGACTAGTATTGGCCCCTCCAACCTTGACCAGCATCAGTTTGCTTACATATAAAATCCATAGACGACGCTATCTGTATCGCACTGCACACAGCTCTTACACACCTGGAAACCCCAAATACCTATGTTAGGATGCTATTTGTGGATTATAGCTCCGCTTTCAACTCCATCGATCCAATAAAACTGATCAGAAAACTATAAACACTTGGTCTAGGACCCCTTCTCTGCCACTGGATTAAGGACTTTCTTACCAACAGACCCCAGTGTGTCAGAATCGGCCACCACACCTCAGCCACTGTCATTCTCAACACCAGGGTCCCGCAAGGATGCGTCCTCAGTCCAGTACTCTACTCACTTTTCAAATATGACTGCACCGCCTCCCACTACTCAAACACCCTCATCAAATTTGCAGATGATACAACTATTGTAGGACTCATAACAAACAATGATGAATCTGCATACAGAGAGGAGGTCCAGGCTCTGACCATCTGAAGTGAAAACAGTTACCTCCGTCTGAATACTAAGAAAATGAAAGAAATCATAATAGATTTCGGGAAAAACAAAAAACACACCACAATAATCTGTGCATCAATGGGGAGGAAGTGGAAAGACTCTCGAGTTTTAAGTTTTTGGGAGTGCATATCGCAGAGGACCTGACCTGGAGCCTGAACACCTCCTACATTATTAAACGAGCCCAGCAGAGACTGTTCTTTCTGAGGACACTAAGGCGTAACAAGCCTCCTCAAAAGATGCTCATCAGCTTCTATCGATACACAATTGAGAGCATACTGACTTACTGTTGTACCATGTGGTACTCTGGTTGTACGGCAGCAGAAAAACAGGATCTGCAACGTGTCGTGAAGATAGCCGAGAAGATTGTCTGTTCTTCCCTGCCGAACTTGGGCAAGATCTACTCTAACCAACTCCTCACACGTGCTACAAACATCCTGCAAGATTCATCACACCCCAGGAACTACCTGTTTACCACACTCCCCTCTGGTAGACTTAGAACACCAAGCACATGCACAAACAGACTTGGTGGACATACTTTTACCACCACTTTTAAGTATTGTGTTTTAATGTAAATTGCAAGCAATAGTATTATTTATTTTATTTATGACTTATTTTATTTGTTTTTTAAACTGATATAATATTGCTATTGAATTTTTATCTGAATCTTAAGCTGCAACTGGATTGCCTCAACGAGAGTTCGTTGTATATGATGCAATGACAATAAACTAAACTAAACTTCAATCAGAAACACTTCCAGTTCACCTGTCGACCCCTCAGACATTAAATCTAGCAGCAATGAAGCTACTCCTGCTTTAAAGCAACATTTGAGTACAGTGGAGGTGAAGCGTCTTCAGTGCGTTTGGTAGAACCTGCTTGCCAAGGAACAGCGTAGATGACATTATCTGTGTTATCACGGGGGGCGCTGTGGAGGGAGGCATCTGTGCTGTGGACTGATGTCCTGGTGCTGTCTTCAGTCTGGAAGAAAACAAAGACAAGTCAGACATGTGGTGACACTGAGAAAAGAGATGAAGCCCATGGATATAATTAAATGCTTTTCACCACGGACATGCTTTGGAGGCCTTCACTGTGGCTGCTCTTAGCTGCTGTTTGTTTGTGTTTCTTTCTGCCTTCAGTAAGTAAAAAGCACGCTGTCATACTTTGACGCCTCTTCATTGAGAGTGGTACATGTGCATTTGTTTATCAGCTGAAGCTGTTACTGAACCTGTCAAGTCTGGTCCCTTTACAAACACCAATACCTTCCCCTACATTTGACCTTTGCACACATTTGGTTTGCACCAGTGCTTTTAGTTATGGATAAAGCTGGGTGGGGATATACAGCACTTGCTGTTAACTGTTAACACAACATGGTGCCCTGCATTGATTTGTGCATGTAATCAAAAGTTAATTCTATGCACACGCAAGATGCAATCCTGCATGTATCAAGTGGGGCAGTATCAAACAACAAACTTAGAAACAGCCTTGAATCACTACATCAATCACCTTAAGTGTCAAAAAACCCAAACTTTTCCGCAGCTACCCCATCTACATGTGTGCACTTTGTGTCAATGCTGCTGTTTTCTCTTCTGTGATCTCAACATTAGTCTCAGTCCCCATACTTTCTGTTTATGTTTTTTTATAAACAAAAGCGGAAGGTCATGAGGAGGAGATTCTCTGGTCTGTGAGTAACCCTTTATTATCATCATCAAATCAAAGTCATCAAATATAAATAAACTGTTTCCTAAAATTCTACCACAGTTTTACTCACTTGGTTCTGAGCACAGGTAGCAGGGGCAGTAGTTAAGCTGTCTCCATCTGTGGTTTTGACTTTATTTGGTTTGGTGTATTTGTCTACAGTATAAACTTCCACTTCCACAGGAGGTGATCTGCTCTGTCTGTCCTCCTCTCTGATCTCATCATACACTTGGCTGGTCTGCAGGAGGAGGAGAAGGGTTTGGTTTGTATCAATATCAGCTTCACAAACACTCTGATGCTGAGATGTTCCAGATGTACTCAAACTTACCTCTGTGGCATTATCATACACAGGCTCCTCAGGACGTGCTGAAAAACGAGCAGTTCGGAAGATTAAAATTAGATTAGAGTATTAAATTAATTTCTCATTGTCACAGACTTCTGGCGAAAACACACTTTTATTGATTCAGATGCCACCTAAAATCATGTAACCAGAGAAATGTGAGTTACATTGTCCATCAGAAATTAGCTGTATGCTTCAGAACTGTTTGTGTTTTGATGAGTACACGTTATACTTCTCCATCTAAACTGTACTTTACCCTTATGGTTATGTGGAAAAGTCCTAGTTTTGTTAGGTTTAGATACAAAAACATCCTGGTTAGGTTAATCCACAGACCATGATTTGACTTAAAATAAGTATTTCTTTAAGGTTAGAGGACATTTGTCCAGACAGTAGACTACTGTGGTCTAAGTGTGTGGACCTTACTGCTCCACAAAGTCACCTTTGCTCCCATCACAGCCACTAAAGCCACTAGAGGGCTCCCTCTAATGTAATTATAAGGTGTAATACACTGCTTGAAAAGATTAAATCAAATTGTTAAGTTTAAGATGTGCAATAAGCTTTGTGTAACTTTACCTTTGACTTTCCTGGCCCTCCTCCTCCTAAATATCAGCACAGCCACTGATGATACAATGATGACGACCAAAACCAGACACACATAGAGCGGTATATCTGAATAGGATAAATTAGTTTTATTATGATGCTTCTTAGTTCATTTTAAAACATGTAGCTTATAGCTGTAATACTGAACACTGAGTTACTTCCCCACACTGTAAATTCTAATTATTTAACCTTACTTAAAAATAGCAAGGAAACCAAATGCCTTAAATTATAGTGAAGTAAAGTGAACTAGGAATTGCATTTTGTACAAACAAAAGCTTATTTAGTGTAGTACATTTACAGTTAAGTTTGAATTACCTAAAAATGTACTTTAGATGTACTCGTAGCTTAGTATAGATTACTCAGAATTACTATTTCAGTATGTGTCACGATCCCTTCCCTGGTCTTCTGTCGCTGTGCCTTGGTTTTCCTTTCTCTCCTTTTTCCTCACTCTGGTCACGCTCCCTCTGTGTTCACTCCCTGATTGTTCCAAGCTTCAACTTGTTTGTTGCCTGTTTTGCTGTTACGTTCATGTGTGACTCCTTTTTTCACCCAGTTAATTTCTGCTTTGTCCTCCTGGTTATTCCCCCAGTTTCTAGTGATGGTGAGATGAAGCTTCATGAAGCACTGAAGCTTTCCATCCAATTGGTATACGGTGTGTATCTACTTGTTCAGTCAAAACAGCATATACTCACTTCTCCATCTACCCTGATATGCTGTTATGTGCTAAACGCAATTTTCAATGCAATTTTCTCTGCCTTTGTTGACCATTGTGCAACTTTAACATCGCTCTCAGCTGACTTTATTTTATACATTGAAATAAATTTGAAATGAGCTAATTTTGTGCATAAAATTGTAAAATTTCTCAGTTTAAATATTTGTTATGTTGTCTATGTTCTGCTGTGAATAAAATATTGGCTCATGTAATTTGAAAGTCTTTTAGTTTTCATTTTATTCAAATTTAAAGAAGGTCCCAACTTTTCCCGGAATTTGGGTTGTAAATAAGCAATATTAGTTTTACATGTCACTTTTTATAAAACAAGGTGTTTTCTCCTCTACAACGTGACTCTGAGACAAGGTACTTATTCCAGTAAGTACTTAAAAAAGTCCAATAAATTTACAGCATACCCACCAGTTTCCTGCACTACTGCCTCCCACTGGTCTAGTAATGTAATTTCTTTGTTTGTTGCTACTGCACTTTTAAGTTTGCTTCATTCAAAACAATAAGTAAATTGGTTTTTTTCACCCTACAACTAGTAAGAAGTCCATTTTGTTGCTGAGTAAATGAAATTACTTGTAAGAACTGTACTATGAGTTAGGACAGCTGTTAGAATTTAAGTGCAAAGGGGCAAAAACAAAGAAACACACCAGTAATGATATGCTCGAATGTGGACATTTCAAAGCAGAAGTACTGTGGCAAGCTGTTTCAGTGCTTTACTTTATGCAAAAACTTGTGACTATCCCAAATGATGCTTCATTGTGACACATTTAAATCAGAGAGTTGTCACACAGGTTCTGAATATCAGATATACATGTCATTCTTCTTGTTCAGAGTCACAAGATTGTTTTTTAAAAAGATCAAATTTGATCTGACATTTTCCACACTTCGGAAAGCTTGTGTTTTGTCCCAAACTGTGCTTCCATCATCTACTATACTGAGGTTTTTGGTAAGTAAATAAGTTTCCACCCCACCTCTATCAAAAAATGTCTTCTAATCGTCCTCTTTAACACAATAGCTTGCAAGTTTGAGGAAAGCTGCATTGTAATCAAGGAAAAATACAGATATTTGCATTTTTTGTTTTACAACACATACCTGTAAAATATAGTAAATCTGGTTTTTAAATAGATGTCACACTATAATCATCTACTGTTTTTAAAAGGTTCTGAATTTAAAATTACTATACATCTGTGTAAAAAAAACTGATTGTATAACAAAAAAATTATTATACAGAACTGTTTCTTACAGTGTGAATTCAAAAAGAAATGAAGTGAAGAGGTTTAAAACACTGGCAAAAGTGAATTTCTCAGTAAGAGACAGTGGAGGTTCTCCATGCTTTTTACAACTCTCAAGAATATAAAAAAGAGCTCCCAAGCTTTGTCTATTGTCTTTCATGACAGAAAGAAATTAGATTTATTCAGGAGCACCTGAATCAGTGTATTTTACTACAGTGGTTCCTCATCCAGTTCCACCATATTGTAAACACTTTAGAAAGACAAAGTCCAGCCCACTCCAAAGTTAGTTTCAATTTAACCAGGGACATGCTGAAGATATTTTAATCTGTTGTGTACGGCTGCTGGCAGCTTCTTTCAGCCACTCATAGGTCAAGTAATCAAGTAGAAATATTAAAATGCACACAATCTACCAGAAATACACACTAACCTTTGTAGCAATCTAACAAAGCAGGTAAGTGATGATACAAATTGTAATCAGCAAATAGATTGCTTTACATTATCATATATTCCTGTGACAAACTCATCTCCACCATAATCAGCTATGACTGTATTAATAGCTGGTTACTAATATTAATAATAATGATAGTAAAATGCTTTATTGAACTCCTTGGGGAAAGCTGCCAGACAGTACATGTCAGCACTACTCTGGGGTTTCACTATCTTGTCCAAGGACACCTCGACATGTAGCCTAGTAGGATTGCTCTATCCATTGAGCTACTTGCTGCCCCAGTATTAATGTATTAATAATTATAATTCAATAATATTTGATATTAATATTATGACTGACTGGCACCTTGATGTTCATGTTTCATGCTGAGAAAAGTAAATGTAGATAAAATATTGTACCTGAACTAGAAGATGATCCTTTTTGAGGCTGGTTGGTGGTTCCAGGGGGGGATGATGTATGTGTGGAACTTTTTGAACTGGTGCTTGATCTCATTGATGATGATGTTATTGGTCTTGATGTGGAGGATGATAACCATGTGGAACTTCTTGACGGGGCGCCTAAACTCAGTGATGTCGTTGTTGTTGACCTTGTTGATTGAGGCATCTCCCGACTTTTTGTAAAATTTGTTTCTGCGTATAGATACTGAATTCAGCACTAACCATTGTCACGCTTAACATAATTTTTATGATTATGAAAAGAAACAATTTAGTATGTACTGAAGAATGGGCTCAAACTACAAAAAGCCTGCCTCTCTAGTGAGTTTAAACTCTCAAACAATGCATGTTGGGAAGTCTGTAGTTTTTTTTTATCAAGAAAATTCTGAAGTTAATGAGTTCAGAGAACTTTCAGAAGTTCATTTATTCAACTAATCAGCCAGAATTGGTCATGTAAGTTCTACAATATAATTATATAATTTATAAGGATGGGTAATGAACTACATTTTATGACTCACATCTGACTGAACATCATAATCAAAAAACAAAAAATTAACGTGTAAGAGACAGATAAGAATAGAACAAATCTGACTTGACAAATCTGTCATGTTACTAAAGAGTCGACCACTAAAACTGTAAAATATATGATAAAAGCTTAATGATAAAGAAGAAAAAAAACAACCTAAATATATTAAGTGTGTGACAAATAGAGAGTAAATAGACTCACTTATGTTGAGGCTCTGCTGGTTTAACGCTGCCTCTCTTCTTTGTTTAATGACAAACCAGGAACTTTTCACTTCTTTAAAGTTTAGAGCCATACAATACAAACTGTTCTCTCTTCCCCTCTTTATTACCCTTTTTTTTTACTCTCAAGTTCCTTATGTGCAAGTCAACATATGATTTTACATGTAACCAGTTTTTAAATAAAACTGCTCTTAGAAAATATGACAGATGAGTGGTTAAACATAAACATAAATATACAGGCCTGAAAATAAGTTCCATGGGAAACTTTAACTGAGCAGTCATGAACTGAAAGAAAAATCATGCAGGTCATTTTGTGCAACTGAAAGGCAAAGTCACATTCACATTCTAATTCTGGAAATCATTCTGCTCTACAATGATGAAGTTTGGGGCACACAAACTTTTCACCAATTTGAAAAGCATCCTGAGTGTGCACACTCAATATTGTAAAAGTATCCTGCAGGTGCACAGGAAAACAACAATGTCTGCAGAGCTGAATTAGGTCAATTTACAATCTACATCAATTAAATATTGGTTTCATCTAAGTTAAAGTCACTCCTTCCACTTTAAGGCCCTGCAGTTCCAGGAGGTGAGCAAAGGAAAGAATCACCTCACTCAGCTCATCCTAATGCTTTGTTCACAAACCAGTTGAAACAGTGTTCTTCCTCTGGATCAGTCTGAGAACAAAAAAACAGATAACCCCTTTCACCATTGTGAACTTGGTGCTAGTTCTAGGCAGGTTTAGCCTTTAGCAAGCTAATTAGCATCAGCTATGTTTTATCAAACACAATAAAGTTAAACAAATCTAATAAATGATACAGTTTTTTATTTTTCTGTACAACAAAGCTAGTTGATCTTGTTGGTAACAATAATCCAGCCCACAACCCATGACACATGCAGTTCTTGGTTCTACACCAGCACAGACTTAGTGTCACTCTGGAACTAGTTTTCTTTGCAGGATGAAACGCAAAGAACTGATTCAAATGTAAGCACTATCTCTAAACAAGCTGGAACTGGAAAAGAGGTAAGAATCAACCAAATGTAGTAGGGTAGGGGACAAGAGATGGCAAGGACAACAAAGTAAACCAACTTATCTCTGCCCAGGTTTGTCTTTGAAGGGAAGCATGATATTTGACATCTCATATTTTGCAGGCAAAAAGCCCTTTTTGTTAAAAGGTGGTCTGGACATTTTATATGTCAGTGCATATAAATTAAATCTTTGTGATATTATTGTTATTTATGTGAACATTTTAAGAACCTTTTGTCATATATTTGTAATTGATGTATTAATTTGTGAAATCTTTGCTTCTACTTAATTTACAAATAGAGAAATTATGTGTGAATACAGAGGTGAACTGATTACTCAACAGGAGTGTGACAGAAGACAAAAGCTGTACCACAACACCTGACATTTCATAGAAACTATGGTGGTATGTATTATACACTACTCACAAAAAGTTAGGGATATTCGGCTTTCGGGTGAAATTTCAGGATGAAGCTAAAATGCACTATAAC
>JAUMHL010000028.1:23805427-23820318 GCA_032362345.1 Sandelia bainsii | reverse complement strand
GATATATATATATATATATATATATATATATATATATATATATATATATCAGCATGTTCAATTGTGAACAGCAGACAGATTTATTAAGTTGTTGAATTTGTGTCTGTAACAATTGTGTAGTTGTGGCGTGGTATGCATGGTTAAGGTAAGATAATGATCACCAGATATAAAGGTAAGATAAGGTTAAACTTGTGCAATAACTATTAACTGTTGCTTCATTACATAAAAAGCATGTAGCAAATGCTACAAAGTTTGGCTAGCACAATCTTGTTTCATTTCCAGTTTTTAGGAGGGTTTTCCCATTTCACTGTCAGCTGTTAATGTTTTTAAATAATAAACAATTTTATTTACTGTCATGTTTAAAATGTAAACATATTAAATGAAAGTGTCAGATTTTATTTGATGCTATACACCTTGAAACAACACTGTGAAGAGTACCTTTTGTTATAAGATGACCCACATTTGGAATGAGCAAAAGTATTGGAATGGATAGTTTTAAAGTTAATAAAACATAATGTTTGGTTTCAAATCCCTTGTTTGCAATGACTGCCTCAAGCCATCAAGTCTGGTGATGGACCATTCTGAAGCCTTCCAAAACTCTGATCAAGTCTTATGTTGAGTTGAGCGTTTTGAATCATTGTTTCGCTGCATGGTGAAGTTCCTCCCAATTAGTTCTGATGCATTTCTCTGTAAACTAGTAGAATTTGTCCTGCTGCTACCATCATGAGTTACTTTATAAAGATCAGTAAAGATTAGTGAGTTTGATCTAGAAGCAGCCATGTAAAACAAATGATTCAGTTTTGCCATTCCAATACTTTTGGAAGGGACTGTATTTACACAGAAAAACATATTTATCACTGCACATTTTCATTTGTATAAACGTTATCAAAACACCAATTCATGGCCAAATAATAATAATATATTAATGTATGAATGTGACTGTAACTGATTTTCACTGTGGTTTTGTTGTTCACAGCGCCAAAGACCATGAAGCAGCAGAATGAGGAAACAGCTGCAGTGCACAGGCTTAAAGGTTTAAAGCTGCATAGCTGAAACTCTGTCTTTCTGACAATCACTGTTTTTGTCTGTTGTGTTCCACAAAATTACAGCATGAACTTTGAATCTTTAAATATGCATGACATTAAACATATAAATTGTAGGAAAAAACGCTAAAAAAAGTTGTTTACTTCTAATATGTAACAAAACAAGTGGTCGGGTACATTGTGGTTTGTTAAGGTTAGAAAAAGACTTTTGGTTCAATATTCAAGACTGGCAGTCAAAATCCATGCTACCAGCTTTGTCAGGCTGTACTTCAGAACAGCATGGCTTTTAATTTGGCATTTGATTCACTAACTAAATGCGTGACAGGGTTTATAACCAAAGTTATGATAAAACATGCTGTGGGGGGCATGATGTAATACATTCAATGATAGATCATCATGTCACTTCAAAAGCATAAATATATAGTGATGGCCTTGGAGGAAATGTCACCAATTACATCAGACAGTGCCAGTTATAGAAAAAGACAGCAGTGACACACCATTTTATAAACATTTAACCATCGTTCTTTAACTTGAACTATAAATGTACCCTTGTCTGACTCAAAATGTATTTAGCAGATCAGTAGTGTAGCAGTTAGAGTCATCATTTCTATAGGATACAGTCTTTTTTATCATACCAGTATCACTATATACCTTCCCTTGCTACCCTGAATACTCTTCTCTGTGTCCTCTCCTTCCTCATTTTGGTTCTAGTCTCTCATCCACCTTACGGCCTGCCATTGGCTATATGTGTTACTGTGCTGTTTGCTGCCGTTGTGTTGCTCCTCTACAAATTGAATACAAGCATGGACTCTGATGGTGAGTTAGCCTCCAATTCCATTTCAACAAATATTCACATTAACATAAAAAGAAACAGACTTTGTGTTCCACAGGTTTGAACAGCAGGGGGCGGTCAGAGGACAGAAACATGGAGGTGAATTTCTTTACCTCTCTAGTTGTTTTTACCTTCAGGGGCTGAATCCTTCAGGTTGAATGTGGGACTGGTGAATCCCACTATACCCCATGTCTATGATCACTCCTTCATACCATGAACACTTTTTAAATTCTTTTCTTTTTTATTGCAGTTTGCTGACTGTGAGAAGTGTGCTCCAGTCTCCAAACGTGCAGACTCCACAGCCCCAGCTAGAGATGAAACCTGCAGCAATAAAGACAAAATCTACTGTAACCTCTAGGCTTCAACTTTTTCCACAATCACCATTAATGCAATTCAGACATTTTGGTAATTCTGTATCTTCAATAATGGTTTAAAAAAGCATGTACATTTTTCATGATGTGTATTTTTTTTATTAAATATATGCTGTTCTAATCTAATCTAATCTTCTGTTTTAATGTTGGCCAGAATTGACATTACAACCAGCAGGTGGTGTTATTGTTGTGGCCAACTGCATCAGAGACTTTACTGCTTTTTAATACCGTTATGTATTTCAACGTCTCTCATATTTACACTTAAGCTAAACTTCTTGTATGTGAGTCTTGTATGTGTATGCAGAGGCAGACTTTACCATTAGGCAAAGGGCGACTGTCTAGGTCCCCAAACTACCAGGAGCCCCATGGTGAACACCTAACAAACTTGTTAAGCTTTTTTCTTTACTCTTGTTACTCTATGATTAACTATTAGTTTTATGTCATCATAAAAATCCATACGCTAAAATGGCATCAGAATGTCTATAATTCATAGTAACTAGTGTTTCAGTACCACAAACCCCCCCCTCAATCCCAACTACAAATGGACTTTTCCATTCTAAGGAAGTGATTCAGGTTGTTAAACAGAGAATGATGAGTGAGAGATTTGCTGTGTAACTGCTAGCATTAAGAAGCTACTTTAACCCATGTTAATAACATTTTTTAAAATCTAATACGACACACACACGCAGCAAACAGTGTTACAGGCAAAGCAGGTAATGCACAATTCAATATTTTATAGTACAAGGAAAAAGGTCCTTTTTGAATCTCTCATAATATGATTAAAACAGAGTGGTACACTTTAATGGATTCAAAGCAGAGCTGCACAAGTGTTGAAATGTTTAACTTTTTGAGCAAGAAATGGAAAAAAAATACAGATATTCAAAAAAGTTTTTTGCCTTTATTCAGCTTTATTGTTCTGATAGTTATTAAGCCAATTATATCAGAAAGTAAGTTAATTGATGGCCAATTGCTACTAATTGTCTTAATTACTGACATTATTCCTCAAGCGGGCAAGGAAAAACTCCCAGAATAGCCAGTAATGGACAAACTGAAAGAAACCTTGGGAAGGACCACACAAGAGGAATCCCCCTTCCTGGGTGACATTAGCCAAATTTAAGACATTTAGTATTAGTCATGAAAATTTAAAATTGTTTAAGTCATAAAAATTTCAAATTAGTTGCCAATTGTTTCAGTGTTTGAATTAATAATGAATTGATTCATTGAAAGTTTGATTAATTGAATCAAACTTTCAATGAATGAATGGATTCTTGAAAGTGTGATTCGTGATGAATCAATTCATTGAAAGTTTGAATTAGTTGCCAGTTTCGGTCATGAAAACTTTTATGTTATGTTTCTTTGTGGTTGGCTTGGTGGAGATCGGGGGGAGAATGGTGTGCGTTGATTTGGCATTCCACAGGATGTTTTCTTGTGCCGGTTGTGGGTCAGATTTCTCTGCTAACAAATGCACATTGTAAGCAGACTGCAGTGGGACTAGACCTGAGATGGGTGGGAGTGTGATGGTTTTCTTGATCTGGTCCTGTTTTTGTAAGTGTTGCTCACTGAAGATGGGCAGGATGGGAGTGACATTTAATCTCTCATCACTGGCCCTCTGCGCTCCACTCTTCCTCAGGGCCTCCCTCAAATCCAGGTTCTTCATTCTTTCATTCAGGTAATACTTTTTGTTGGTTTCAGCCTTGTCTGCCAGTAACTCCTTCTCTGTCTTGTACTCTTCAGCTTTGGCTTGGTACATGTTCACTGCACCAGTCAATGCCTGGATCTTTTTATGCTGACTTCTGATTGTCCACTTACATTTTGGGATTTCGTCTAATCTCTCTGGAGGCAGCATCCGTGACATCCTGTGTCTCATATCATCACACTCCTTCTCCTTTTCCTCTATAATGAGGTCTTTCTTCTCCGCTTGTCGCTTTGCATTGACCATCTGTTGCTTTGCGATGAGCAGCTTTTCTTTCAACCTCTTGACCTTTTCAAATTCCATAGCTACATCATTTTCACTCACCTTTTGTACATTGACCACTATATTTCGTGGCTGTTGGAGGAATACTTGCTCTTTAGTCATCCTTTCTAGTTGTTTTTCAAGATCACAGCATCTGTCTTCCTTTTCAAGCAGTTCTTTGCCTTTTTTGACAAGTTGCCCCATGTGGTATTTTGCAGTCACTGCTTTTTTTTCAAGACTGCTGTTCTTCTTCTGAAGTTTCTCCACCTCCACCTCAAGGACATGGACTTTCACCTGCAGTCTTTTATTCTGCTCGCTGAAGGTCACTTCCATGTCTTTGTTCTTCTTCCTCAGCTCCATGCATTCTTGTTGGTAAAACACCAGGTCCTTACTCACTATCTCTCTGTCTTTATTAATCAGCTCCAGGTGCTTCCTTTGTTCAATGCAATCTTCTCTCTCTTGCTTCAGGGACTGATGAAGTGATGCTTTTTCTCTGAGCACTCTCTTCAGTTCCTTCAGTTCCTTCTGTAAAATTTTAAGTTCATCTTTGGTCTTTTGGAAATCTTTAATTTCTTTACGAAGCTGTGCATTTTCCTGCTTGACAGCCAGTTTCTTTTTCACTTTCTTTACGAGATATTTAAAGAATATTTCCAACTCGACTTCATTTTCCCGCAGGACTGCAAATGCAGCTTCATCAAAATTGTTAAGCATGTCTTCCAGGGAATTAGCCTCCATCTTCTGCATTTTGCAATCAAATCAAATCCCTTCGAACAAATGTAATTGGTTATTTTATAGGTCGGACCTGTGAGCTTCACCTGTTACTGTGAGAATTCTTTGAATCTCAACTCAGAACTCCAGTGACATCATCACATTCAGTGATGACATCACTTCCTTTTGCCTTTGTTGCATCACTAATTCTGCTTTGATTTTAATGCTTAGTCATGTGACAGGAACCGGTCTGATTTGACCCCGCCCACATAAAATGGTGGCATGGGACAGTATGGAGGGGGCAGAACACCTTTAATTATATCCACCATTATTGATTTATGTTACATGATAAAAGATAAATACAGGGAGTAAGTGACTGGACTGCATTTTAAAATGATAATCACAGACATTCACATATGAACAGGAAAGTTTTGTACGTTTTTCCTTGTTGTAATTATTCCTCCTGTACTGTAGACTGTGTGCTTCTAATAAACGTATATATGTATAAACATCATTGTTCCCTGCAAAATTAAATATTCTAAGTTTATGTTATGTAAATTTTTACCTAATTCTCTCTTTGTTTACCCTGCATTGTGTTTCTTTTGAGCTACAATGGAGGTTTAGTATCATAGAGATGGAATTTTGCACTAAAACAGTTTTGGATTTGATTAAGTCAGACTGATGAAGCCTGGAGGCAACATTGTGTGTCAGTGACAACTTTAGTCTGTAGTGTAAGTCTGTCTGTAGCCACTTGATAGTACAGTCACCTTTAAACATCATCATCAGAGTTGCTCAGTGCATAATTTATTGTTTTACAAATTAAAAACTGTATTTATTTAATATATATTTTTGTATTTGTGTTTAGTTTAAATAGCTACAGTTGTGTGTTGTTTTCTTTTTGTTTTTTAACCTTTATTAACCACATAGTTCCCATGAAGGTTAGCAACCTTGTTTCAGGGGAATTTCTTACTAAAACTGTTTGGATTTGATTAAGTCAGGCTGGTGGAGTCTCATTTTAACTTTGGAACATTCTGCATAATGAGAACTGTGCATTTTATGAACTACTTCCACTAGAACTTTGAGGTTGCTACCAGCAACAGAAGACACTTGAAACAAAATACTGGGGGCAGAACTGAGCACCACATTCCTGACATCCATCACTGGATGCTGAGAGATGTAACAGGCTTCCAACCAGAAAGGACAATGACTCTGGTGTTAAATTACTTAATAAAGAGTTACTTCTGCATTGTATGTACTACAGTATATGTACATAACTTCATTATTGTGTTTTCTCTTTTTGCTGTGCAGGCCTGTTGACTTTTGGTTGAACAGGACCCAGTCTCAGCTCTGCAGCATTGAACATAAGGTGTCGGGCTCCTTCTCTGAGGAGGTGAAGACCTGTAGTTGCCCCGTGGAGCAGAACACCTGCCAGGGAGTCTCTCCCTGCGTTGTGGGTACTTCCTCTATCTCCTGCACCGCAGACAATGTAACTTTCCACTTTTTGTAACCTCCTCCATCTCGATTCCTGCGAGCCAAGCATTGCCGCATCCCTGGACCACTATCTGAACGTTGACTTGGACATGCCCCACGCCGAAGTTCTCTGAGCTTCTCTTATATGTATGAAGTTGGCACTTGAAAGTTTGCAAAGCCTTGAGAATCTTTTCATGAATTTCTTTACAAAGTATTAGAAAGTAAAATCATATCCTCCCTGCAACTGGTGCTGATGGATCCTCATGTACAGTAGCTCTAGACTCTTTCATTAGACCTCAGTTCTGCTTAGACTGCTTCTTCACCGTAGATCTCACTAAGTTCATTTCAACAATTAATTCATCTAAACCATCAGCGTGTTTCTTACACCCCGACTAGACTGCTGAAAGATGGTTTAGCATGTCCAAGTTAGATCACATCAGTCTATCTTTACAAAAAGGCTAAATACCACAGATTTTTAAAGTTGCTGTACTCAAACCTTTAGCCAATTACAGGCTGATATCCAATCTGCCATTTATTTGTAAAATCCTTAAAAAGTCACTGCAAAGCAATTATGTGACCATCTGTATGAAGAATTCCAGTCAGGAGTAAATCATAGTACAGAAACAGCACAAGTACCAGTCACCAACGAGCTTCTCTTAGGTTCAGACAACAGACTCTCCATGCTCGTCTTGTTACATCTCAGTGCTACTTTCTGCTTCTAGTGATACTGTCACCAGGCTCGCTCTCTCTGGCTCTCCTGTTGAACAGAGATCTGCGCATTGCTACAGCGGTTTTCCTGTTGTCACTGAGCTTGTGTGTCTTTAATCACACGTCTACTCCACAGGTCAAAGTCTTTTAAATCACAGTATTATATGTTATATAAACTGTGTAAACTGTGTTTACTGCACTGGACATAAGACAACACTCCCTACATCAATTTTGAACAATTATTAAACACCAGCTTTAGAAAGACGTTCTGCGCTCTGGCACCACAGAAGCTCTCACTGTGGAGATGTTCATATGGATCCTTTTACTGAGCCTACAGGTATTAAACTCACAGAAAATAATTCTACATACAGCTGGAAGCCTTCAAAATAAACTTTAATGACTTAACGTTGTTTTGGAAAAACGTGGATTACGCGTGGAGCGAGGAGACAATATGGGTGAATTTCATTCATCTAACACGCTGTAGACTCTGGTTTAATCTCAGTTTGTGATAGATTTGAAAACATTGAACAACATGAATGAGGCAAAGCTGAGGCTACAGGAAGGATGTTCTGTGATTTTGACACGCCACAGAAACAATGTCTCTTGTTCTTTGTAGTCTATGGATCAATATTGTTGCTCAGATGTGGAGAATGTCTGATGTTCAGATGTTCTCCTGTTTGCAGGTAAAGCTTGGTTGTATTTAAATTTGTCACTTTTTGGCTTTTAATTGGACTTTATGCCCCCGCAGCAAACAACTTCAGCAGTTAAGCTGATTCGTGAAACCTTCAACATCAGCAATAAACCAGCAACAACGGTGAGTCTGAGGTTTGATTGCGGGATTTGACATATTGTTGAATCTTGTTTCATATTTTCACTTTCCTCCTCACTCACACACAATTGCGCTTTTTCTTTCAGCGTGAACGAGTATTCCTGAATATGTCAAATAACAACAGAGGTATGTACAGTAGTTTCTGTTTAAATGTCAGTCTATGGATCCAGAGTTTGGAGTTTGGAGCATCATTTGCTTTTACTTTTTTCCCCCTGACATTAACATTGAAGAAATTGGGCTTGAACACAATCAAAACTGTTGCCCTAACATAAAGTGGAACACAGTGTGTTAGATGATTACTGACATATGTATCACTTTAAAGTGGGATGAGATGTGTCTTACTGTTAGTCATAAAAAACTGAACATGGTTTTGTTCATGACATAAATGGACTTTAAAGTTACAGAGCACAGCAGGGGATTTAATCTGATAATTTAATAATATATTATAGTATAATTTGTCATTACTGAAAATAGCTGGAAATATCATTTTGAAATAGGATTTTGTAACACCATTGTCATATTATATACAGTATATGTGCTAAAATATTTCTACAGTACAGCAAAAATATTTGACCATGGATAATGTTATTCTACAGTCATCTTTGAGATGCTGCTCTTTGCTGCAGTTGTATCTCTTGGTCTAGCCAGGACATTGGAGATGATTGACACCTTTGACCGACCTCGTAAAACCACTACCCGTGCCTCCTATGGGGAATCTAGATCATTTGCAGGGGGATTTGAAGACAAACCAATGAGCCGGCTTCCCAAGGCAGGAGTTTCCGCCACTGCAGGAGTGGGTCACACTCGAGCTGAGTGGAGTGTTTTTGATGCTGAGGCCAAAGGTCCCAATGTCCAAGCAGGAGCTGAAGCCTCTCTAGCAAGTCTCAGTGCCAGAGCCTTTGCCAAAGCTGAATTATCCAGTGCTTCAGCCTCTGCAGGTCTTATGGAGGCTAAAGTTGGCATCTCACTAGACAATGGGGTCGAGGTCGATAATGGGCACAGGCCTCTCTTTTGGCTGTAAAACAAGCATTTCTCTTTTTGGGAGTGAGATAGCATTAAACATTTGTTAGATTGAACGTCCCTGGTTGTGTTTAGTGCCTACTGCTGCTACAGTGAAACCTCTTATGTAACATTTGAACTTTGCAGCATTTATAGTTGAATTTCTTTCTGAAATTTTCCACCTAAATACAATTCTTATATCCAGTATTAATGAATGACTTCACTGCAGATAATAAATGTGAATTTTTTTCAGTGCCTGCTTCTTTTAAAAACTGAGAGTGAATCCATCCATCCATTATTCTAACTCTCTGTCCTCTTAACGGTCCCAGGATGCTGAAGCCTATCCCAGCTGTTACTGGGTGAAAGGTGGGGTACCTCCTGGACAGGTTGCCAGTCTATCACAGGGTTGACGTACAGAAATTGCTTTTTGAAAAATATCTACTCATTTTGAATTTAATGCAACAACATGTTTCTAAAAAATTGGGACAGAGGAAACAACAGACTGGAAAAGTTGTGTAATGTTAAATAAACACCTGGTGGAACATTTCACAACTAATGAGGTTAACTGGTATCGGGTCAGTGTGACAGAGAAAGACGAGAGGCTGAGTAGTAAACATGGAGTCAGGTTCACCACTTGGTGAAACACTGTGTGGACAAATAGTTCAACGATTTCAAAATAAAGTTTCTCAACTTCAAATTGTGAAGAACTGGGGGATTTCATTATCTACTGATTCAGAGAATCCAGGGAAATCTCTGTGGGTGTATGTAAGGGTCAAGACAGACAGACATGATTCTATAATAATGAAATAAGTGTTGAGGAACACCTCCACAACACCACTGTGAGTGAACACGGTTTGTTGCTACAACGACGCAAAGAAAAACAACGTACATAACCCAAGTGGAAAACTGTCTTTGTGGTGTCATTTTTGTTCAGGATTCCAATCCACCAATAATTCAACCTTCCAGACACAGGTGTATTTATAACACTTAATTCACTGCACTCATCTGATCTCCATTGACCTAATTGGCTGCTACAGTGATGATTTAGGTGAATTACCTTGAAGAGAGTGAATATTTATGTAATCACATATTTTCAGTTTTCTGTTTCTCATCACATTGAGATAAATTAATATGTCTTTTTCAAGAGAGACCTGAGAAGAAAATACAAAAACACAGTGCAAATATACAAATCAATAGAGTAAACATCACTATAGTTTATTTGGCTTTAACTCTTCCTGCTGTGAATCCACTGTCAAAACATCAAAGGCAAAAATTTAAACTCAGTCTCTTCTGTGATCTGGTGTCATGGTTGTGACTCTGAACTCAACTAAGGGTGTTAGTTAGCTAAAAGAGGAGTAGCAGCAGCATGAGCATACAGGATATCTTCGCAATCCGCTGTGGATTGTGGTAGCAATGTGGATTTCTGCTGCAGGAGTTGTGTTATTTCCTTTCGCTTCCAAAATCAACAGAGTAGGTCATTTGCTCGGGGGTCACTAAAGTTGCACACAGTCATTTGTGGTACCATAAGTCTGATTTGACATGAGCTGGTGATCGGCACACAACATGCTGGTCAGCTTCTCTGACATCACGCGTCCATAGGGAAAGATGTGCATGAAACCACGGCTACAGTTTTTGGACTCACATGCTGCAGTTGCTCTCCACCGACTGCAAGACCTCCGGGCATGATGGGAAATGCCTGGATCTCAAGGGCAATTTAATACACAAGTTTACCTGGGCTAAAACCCAGGGGCCTCTGAACATCACTAAAAATAATAATAATATGTCTGTATTAAGAATAACTCATAAAACATACATTATAATGATAAAACATTTAGTTTCATGTCATAGATTATGTGTACTCATTAATTGGTTTGTTGACTGATACTGTCTGATCCTGGTGGACCAAAGAGGACCCAGAGACAGAGTTGGATGTTTTTACTTTTTATGACTTGCTCACTCCAACCATCCCAGATCCATGATGCAAATTGGACATTTTTCAAGTGGACCCCTGTGGATTGTGTTTGTGTACCACTGCTCTATATGCCTGCAGTGTCTCTGGTGTGGTTTGATGTATTGTCAGTATTATTTACAGTTTAAATGTAGCACATCCTGATGACACAGATGAATGTAGAGTCCACACTGTGGTGAGGTCAGACAACAGTATCACTATGTGCAGTGGTAGACTGGGTCCTTCTCGCTGTGGAAAGGTGCCAACAAATGTAACCAGGCCCAGAGGCCTATGACAACTTATCTAAGAGCTGATCTGTTCATATGTTAGAATCATTTCCTCTTTGGATTGAAATATTGTGATTTAATAGCTCAGAGTTTTCACTGTGAAGGTTGATTCAGATATTCAGTCAATCAGAGATGCTGATACATTTAGATTAACAAACAGTTCCCAAACAACTACAATTTATAGATCTGATCTACAAAAGTAGACACAGAAACAAAGCTACATATCTGACACATCAATAATGAAACTTTCTCTCTTCTCCCCTTGAAGGCTGACTACAGATTAATGTTAGAAATGTATTTATGTAGTTAGATTATAAATCCAGCCATAGTCCAATCATATGTAGACAGCAGCAGATTAATGACTGCTCCTCAGAATCTCATTTCATGTGATGTGGTGGTTAAATCATAAAGACAGATCAACAGTTTAGCACTTCAAAAATAGGAATTAAGCATTGTCTTAATTTATAGTAACTGGTAATTTGAAATATACTGCAAGTAAACTTACATAAACTGTTAGCTACACTTTAAATACATACATACATATATATATTTAACCTTTTTTGTGTACTTGTCAGTACAAGCCAAGAATACTGAGGTTTAATTATGTTCAGTATATCTCAACACAACATGTAACAACATATCAGACTTATTTCTAAAGTGAATCCTGGAACACTTTCTGTGTGGAGTTTCATCTGGCTACTCTGGCTTTCTACCACAATCTAAAGACATGTATTTTTCTCTTTGGTGACTCTAAATTGTGTGTGTGTGTGTGAGTGTGAATGGTTTTCACTGTGTTTCTCTATCAGCCCCGTGATAGACGATCTCGCCCAGTGACAGCTGGGATCTGCTGTTTTTATGTATATAATATAAATTAGTATTATACTAATAATAATATAATACAATAAAGTGAGCTACAAAGCTCAGAGTGAAGCTTTGTATAGAAAACAGGACGATCTTCAGCATCTGTCAGATCCACAGTGACTCTTCTACTCACAGACTTGTGTTTATTGTCTCAGTGAAACAATCAACAGATGCAATAAACTTGTTGAACATTGTTTCACACTTTCAGTTTCTAACTCACTCACACATACTATTGTGTCTCTGTTACTTCAGAGTCAAAAAGACAGTTGTCATTTTAATATTGAATTCAGCACAGTTCTCTTGTTTGTGTCTTTTGTTCTAACAACCCACAGCTCTGCTGAAACACTGAAATTTACACCATTGATGGAAGAAAACTGCTTGTGATTCATTTCATATTTACTGGAAACAGCTTCTACAACATCAGTACACCAGGCAGCCCCCCCACACGCACACATCATCTGCATCATGGCTGCATGCGAATGGCTCCATCCAGTCTGATGACTTCTCCGTTAATCATGGGATTCTCAGCCAGTGACGTCACCAGGTGGGCAAACTCTGCGGGGTCTCCCAGGCGTGAGGGGAAGGGCACCTGGCGGGCAAGAAATGAGCGCACCTTCTCAGGAAGACCAGCGAGGAGAGGAGTGGAGAAGAGACCTGGAGGGAAAAACACACATCGCTGATTTAGACGCTGAGGAAACTGTCACAGCAGTCTGAACACACTCCACGTAAATGTCATGCGTTTGTTCATACAGTATCAGGGCTAAAAGAAGAGAAGAGCTGTAAGGGTGCAGCCTTTTATTCAACGGTGCAGCCTTTTATTAAATCAACAATGTGAAACACTAAACTGGCCAATCGGGCTGTTAGTGCTTAATAAAAAGGGGATGACAGACACTGTGTACTGTCCTTGAACGCCTCACAACACAAATTTCTGGGATATTGTGTCCCATTTATGAACATAAGAAGCCACTACTAATATGTGGGAGGTGATACAGTGACAGTGGCAGCAGGTTGGAACCGTGGACGTTTCGGCCTCAGTTTCAGTGACTGATCGTAATTGTCTAACGTACAGTGGACAGTACCACAACGTATAAGTATAATATATAAATTTATGTTTCATTATTTGACTTCATATTTACTGCTCAAACATGAGTGATATTATATGTGTTTAAGTAAATCTACAAACCAGGTGCTATGGTGACGACCCTGATGCCCATGGGTGCCAGATCTCTTGCGATGGGGAGGGTCATTCCAACGATGCCGCCTTTAGAAGCTGAATATGCTGCCTGGCCCACCTGCAGACAAATGAAGACATCTGATACACTGAGCGTCCTCTTCGCTTTTTTTTTGTTTGTTTGTTTTAATGTTTTGAATTACCTGTCCATCAAACGCTGCCACGCTGGCAGTGTTGATGATGCAGCCTCTGTGTCCATCTCCATCAGGCTCGTTCTTCCCCATCGCACCCGCAGCAAGACGAATCACATTAAAGGTTCCTGCAATGTTCACCTGCACAACACACACACAGACAAAGGAACGCCATGCACTCCTGCTGATGAGCTATGACTGATTGTTTTATTCGAATGTTTGCTCTTTCTCTTACATTGATAACACGCTGGAAGTCCTCCAGGATGTGAGGGACGTCCTTCTTGAAGTTGTAGGTTTTAACAGCCACAGCAATGCCGGCACAGTTAACTGCCAGGTCCAACTTCCCAAACTTCTCTCTGGCCAGGGACACTGCTGATTGGACATCTCCCTCTGATGTCACCTAGAAAACAGCACGGCCTCTTTTAAGCCAATGACCTAAATGAAAAGTGTAAATGCAGCAAATCCTCACATGCAAAACAGACATAAATAACATGATCATCATAAAGCACATGCATCCAGCAGTGACGGTGCTGGATGATGAGTGGGCGCCATCTGTGGAGCTCAGAGGACATTACACCTCTAGTCCAGCTGCAGCACTGATCTGGATTTAGTTCAGTTCATGCCACACCTTCTAAGTTCTCAGTGTTACGTCCTGGACATAAAGACAGAGCAAGTGATAGGTCCTGTCAGACACGAAATATCTGATTTCTGGGTTAATGTATTAAATTTGCATCGGGGAGCCACTACTTTATCTGGGAGGTGGGATGCCGGGTGGTGGTGGCTCAGGGTTTGTGAGTGTTGACAGAGTAAAGAAGCCACAGGTACAAACAGAACACACAAGGTCAACTGTCTGGTTAAAAAAGCTGTTTCATCCACAAGAAAAAGACCAAGGTGCATGTGTGTCTGTACTCACACATCATGTCCTGTCATTTCTTCACTTATATATATATACACATGTGCTGCATTTTCATCTGCTGACTTCTGAACTCACGTCTGCAGGAGCAAAGGCACAGCGGTCACCCAGACTGGAGGCCAGAGCCTGTCCATCAGAGGACGGAAGATCCAGGATCACAGCAGACGCTCCGCTCTGCACCAGACGCTCCACAGTGGCCCGGCCCAAACCAGACGCACCGCCGGTCACCAGTCCAACCATACCCTACACAACACGCGCGCACACACACAGACAAGGACAAACACAAGACATAAGGGAAGAGGGCAGGACAGGAAACAGGGAACACATGCAGAGTTTTGTTTTTTTTAAAGGGTCACTGAGAAAAACAGGTGATAGAAGAAGAGATTGAAACATCTCTTTTTATTTTATAATGCAGACCCAGTCGACATCAGTAAATACATATCATCTCATCTCATATATCACATCATCTCATATCATATCATTATCCTCTGCCTCAGACCCAATATCAACACTTTCAAGATTCAAGATTTACAGCAATATACACAGTATACAGCGTATCGAAATGCCGTTTCACACAGGCCCCCCATGGTGCATTTGAATGTCAAA
>JAUMHL010000028.1:23768621-23804787 GCA_032362345.1 Sandelia bainsii | reverse complement strand
AAGACCGAAAAATAAAAATAAGTTAAAGAAAGTTTAAAAGTTCAAGAAAAGACATCACAAAGAGAGAGACTGCGAAACAACCTGCTGCAAGGCTCACGCCTGCGCACTCAGCTATAAAGAGTGACGAGGGACGATGTAGCTCTGTTACCTCTGGAGTTAAAATGAAGTCCAGACAGCTAAAGGCCGTCATGATAATGACAAATGAAACGCACACAGAGACAGAACAGCAAATTCCCTCAATAGTCACAAGGTCTGATTATGCACAGATTAACCTTTATCTCTCACTTGTAGTTCTTCTTTCAGCCCCAATTAATCCATGAATATGTGCTGTATAAGAACAACATACTTAATTTAAGTCAACACAAAATATATTTTTTTGATAAAACAATCCCAGCTCAAGGTCCGTTTAGTTTCAGGTGCATCAGGTTTTGATGAGTGAATTCAGTTGCAAAATAAAACTATATGAAATCACAGCTAATGAGTTTGCATTTCAACAAATGCAACAATAGAAAAGTGTGATGCTCTGGAATAATGGCTGAAAGCTCAGAAAAGAAACTTGTAAGTGGACCTTGAGTTTGGATTGTTTTATCAAATGAAAATAGTATGTTCTGATATTTCTAATGATATGTTTAAATACAAACTGGATACACAGCAGAAAATGAACAGAGAGATGGAATCATAAGTAAAATAATATAAAACATCTTATAACTAACATCCGTCTAGAAAAAAACACTTTGAAACAGCCATTTTGGGGAAACTGAAATCAGTGTTTTAACTGTTAAAAGGCATCCAGAACAACTGTAGAAAAAATCCTGTCTGTTTACATGAGGACATTTTTGTTTTCAAACACAAAATTATGGTTGTTGTGCAGTATGACAGTGTAAAATTCTGGCATGATGGATGAGATTGGTATCAAAACTGTCATCAGTGTGACAGCTCTGTCATTTTACGTCTCTTTGGTGACAGCGTGGAAAGAACCCTATGCCCCGCCTTCATTCGATAGGACCAATCGGTACAAGCTTCTGGGAACGCCTCCTCCTGCTATTGGCTGAAGAATTGAAAAAAAAAAAAAAAACAGGGAAATTGTCCCAATAACAGCAGCTCCAGAAGGTCAGGTCAGGCAACTGATGCTTCCGTCCAGTTTCCAAGGCAAATACAGACTTTTCTCCTTTTATTACGGCTATTGTGACATAAATGTCTTGACTAGCTGGGCTCTGAAACCTGCTTTTGTGCATTATTAGGAAAATCAATAATATGTGACACTTTTACAAATTTTACTCAACATATTTAGTCCTGGAAGTCACAAGTCCTCGACTAGACTAAGAAAGAGGTGTGGGAATGTTTCAGACATAAAGTAAATGTAATAATGACACAAATAAAATTATAGATATGCTTTATTTTCATACGGTGCAAAAAAATACTGCATTTCCAAACATTTAATCAGCCTAATCATTCTATTACTCTGACAGTAAAACAGCTGCTCTCTAGATCTGATAAACTAAAAGATTTAAATGGTTAATTATGAAATGTGAATGCAATTCATGCTTTTTGAAAACAACCTACCCATTTACTAGCAGATGCCTACAAGGAAAGCGATGGAACACATCTGAACACAGTGCAGAAGCTGGAACCCATTGTGCATCGTGCTGCCACATTGTGGAAGGCAGTAAGTTGTATAGTTGTATCTCCAAAATAGGGGCTACAATATCCCACACCCCACAACAACACAACTTACTACCTCACCACAGCACAGCTATAAACACATCTGCCCTGACACACTGTGAAATACAACACACACCCTGCCTCTTTAGCTCAGCTAAATCATGCTACTGTAAATCTGGACATTCATTTTAATGAATACAAAACATTACTCCCGTTTAGTTTTCATTGTCTTATGAACAGTGTCCAATATCAGGAGCTGAAGGATACCAAATACATGTAGAGAAATGAATCCAATATATAGTGTTGTCCAAAAGCTTTGGGAACAAAAATTCATTCTATAGCACGACAAGCCCACACACACACAGCCAGAATCACAACTATCTTCAGCTTTAAGGGTGGCTCTTCCTGATCACATCTTTGGGCAAGACACTGAACCCCAAACCACCCCAGTGCCTGAAGTGGCAGCTCCTTCCTGTGATTACATGAAGACAGAACTCACAGAGACAAACAAAATCCACAGAGTAACCTGGAATATACCATCTTGCCCATCCACACTTGCACTTTTTTTTTTTTTTTCGCATTTTTTTGTGGGCAACATCAACCGATGCCTCAGTCACCATGGTAACAAGATGTGGATGTTGCAGGCAGTCTTCCTCATCTAGGTGATGGTTTGGTTGCCGTGAGAAAGACAGTAGGCTGTATAGTTATCTCCCAGATCTGTTGTGATCCCAAAACTATACAAACTACTACCTCACCCCACAGCTCCCCATCTTCCAAGAGTCCAAATCATCCAGACCTCTACTGTGGCTGTGGTTACATGAGTGAAAGAACAAGATGTGAGGAAACAGAAAAGGCTGAACAGTCCTCAGAGAATGATGTCGCCTACTTCTCTCAGAGGCTCCCTGTCCTTGAGGAGGGTCTCCGGTGCCAAACAACTTCCTAGGGAACAAAAAACACACGTTATCAAGAGCAGAATATCTACACGAAGCAATAACATTATCAAATTAACCAAGAAGCCATAGTTAAACTGTTAACGTTTTCTACTGACAGCACATATCTGAAATCAGGTGAGCATAAAAGGCTAACCAGGACACCACCTCAGCCTTTCAAACTATTTGGCTTCTTGGTTTGCTGGCATAACGCCGACGTGTATTATAAAAGTAAGCACGAACACTAGCAGCTGTCAGTGCTGTGTAGTTAACTTAGCATCTAGCTGCTCACCGGCAGCCTGCCGTGGAAGTCAGCTAACCAGCTAGCCTACGGTGTTAACAAGCTAGCTGACAGCTAGCTGGAATTGGCGGTTCTCGACCTCTCTGTCCGGCT
The DNA here is from genome assembly GCA_032362345.1 of Sandelia bainsii. NCBI lineage: Eukaryota > Metazoa > Chordata > Actinopteri > Anabantiformes > Anabantidae > Sandelia > Sandelia bainsii. Next base: position 23,801,802 of record JAUMHL010000028.1, on the reverse strand, counting down.
GCTGGCACATCCGCCGACCCAGTCACGCACACATACCCTCGGCTGTCAGGGTCGTCCGTGTCTGTAAAGGCGATGTGTCCTCTCTTCCCTTTCCCCCTCAGCCGTCGTGTGTTTGAGCCAAAAAACCAAAGCAGCGAGCTTTGAGTTACCGCAGGCGTTCACGTTCCCGAGTGGATCCGGGTATCATGCTCGCCATCTTTTCTACAGGAGCGGGTTGGTTTGTGGTTGCTGGCTGAAACTGATGGCATGTCGAAATATCTCGAGATCTGCGGACGTGCGGAGCGCGCCCACAACGAGACTTCAGATGGAGAACCACCCCGCGGCCACACAGAGTCACTCAGTCCCATATACACACTGTATTTAAGGCCAGTGAAGCAGTAAAACCATCGTCGGTCTATAAGTTGTAGTTATTGGTCTTATTAATGGCTAATCAATTATTTAGAATCACGAGCAGATTATAGCACAATAAACTTTTGGGGAACCCATGTAAAAGGCCTGTCACCTTACAGAAGAGCAAGAGCACCACAGTGAAAGAGGAACAAAACCACCACAAACCATGCAGCCATGTCATTTGTGTCTTTGTAGTGGCCTTCAGTCTGGTGGTGTCTTTGTAGTCATTTTACACCTTTCTCTGGTTGATTTACATCTCTGTCTGGGATATTTTACCTAGAGCTTGGGGCCTGTCCGGTGATCCACCGGTAGTAAGTCATTAATACCTATTTAATAACATCTTTTGGCATTTCCAGATTGTGGCAAATCCTCCAGCATGACACGTTTCACCACATATTTTCAGAGGAAACATCGCCTACCTCCACTGCAGTGGAGTGCAGTGTTCAATCTGTCTTCAAGATTTCAAAATAAAATCAAGACAGTGGACTCATCAAATCCTTTTTTTTACTAAAAGAATAAATTTTATTTCAGCACTGTAAGTCATTTCCCAACCAGTACAAACATGACTGCCATCTTTGTCTCTTTCTGAACCATTCCTCCCCTCCCTCTGTGAGATCAGACCACCAACAGCCAGACAAAATAAAAACAAAAACAAAAACAAACAAAAAAACAAAAAAAATTACAAAGCTTTCCTTTTCTTGTCTTTCCACAAACAGTCTGGTGCTTCCATAATGCTAACAATGATGACAAATTATACCAACCATAATTATAACAGCAATAATGATGATGATAATATTTCTATAACAATAATATTATGGATTAATTTGAACCCTTTTCGCTGCACAGGTAGTTTTAGGTGGCCCTGGCTACTGAAGGACATGCGCTGGAACACATTACGCTGAGGGTGTGATTGACCAACGTGACGAGAAACAGCCCACAATGATCAACCTGAGTCCTTTAATGGGACTTATCTATAGAGGAGCAGCAGATTATACTGGACGTTGGAGACGGAGGAGGGCTGTAGAGAGGGGGGGGGTGGCAGTGTAGAGAGAGACAGACAGAATAAGGACCTTTATGCAAACTGGACAAAATGCTCAGACTGCTGCAAACAGATCAAAACAAGGTACAAAACAAAAGATGAATCCTTTCCACGTTCTGTATGACAGACAATAATACTGTGCAACGTCTACAATACTACATCGCAGATCTAGATTCTGGGTCTTTTGGTTCTCTTAACATCGCCGAGCTCTTCTGAGATGCTCCCACTTTTTCTAGGCACAGAGGCAGGAACTCACAGCTTGATTCAGGGGGTGAATTTTCCTCATGTCCCCTTCAGAGATTGTTCATTGGCTCACTTTTACTCTTGTCTCAGCACAAGAAACTGATCGCTGAAATGAATTTATATGAAAGCTGAAGCTCCAAGTCTGTTACTGTCATAATCTGTATGTTATCTTCTCATTTAATCAATTGTTCTGTCTATAAACGTCTACGTGTTACACTCCAGTCTCGTGGAAGCCAACCAATCTCAGGTTTGTCTTCAGGAAAATTCAGCCCCCGTCATCCACCTCCATGCCCACTTAACAGTACAGAGAGACTCGAGCTGAGTCTCGGGGAGTTGAAGGCAAAGTTTCAGAGAGCAACAAGTGCGTGTAAGAAAAAAAAATGCAAAAGAGGGTGTCAAACCCCAGCATGCCTGAAAGCACATTTGTCAGGTGGTGTTCCTTCCTGTGCATTAGTGCTGATCTGATGTAAGCGAGTGGTCACACTCTTTTTCCTTCTTCCCTGTCTGTCTGCGTCTCCTCGACAGCCACAGTGTGAAAACACTGTTACCTCATTGACAAATCACATGTGCTGCAATGTCATTATATATATATACATATATATATATATATAATCATACTCATCGGATACGTGTTACTAAGGGGGCAAACCGTCAATATCAGGAGGGGTGAAGGGGACGTTTAGGGGCTTTATAGGGGCTTGGGGGTGGGATGCTAGGCGTACTTTGGTTCTCAGGAGTTTACAAGAGATGTTTTGCTGCTTTGTGCAAGGGCGCAGAGTTCATCTTAGATTGATAATGAGTCAACCACAAAATCATTATCAGGGAGATTATTATGAGAATCAAACGGTGCAGACGACGATTTTCAATCGGAAACAAACGGGCAATATTTACTTACTTACGTACATAATAAACGGTGAAGTGGTCTAAAGATGCCATATAAAATACAGGTAAGGAAAATCGCAATCGTTACAGTTCAAATCTCTAGGTTGGCTAAGCGTGTTTCAGTACTAACTGAAGCAATGGTAGAAGGATTAGATTAGAAGATGTAATAACATTAAAAATAGTAAGAAAAACACATTTGCACAATTGAATATAACAGTTTTGATTTTTTTCTGTTTTTTTTTCCAGACTCTGGCTAGATACATACAGAAACTGATTATCAACGTTAATATAACTTTTACTGTTAGTTGGGTTGATTAAGGGGCGGGGCAGCCCAAAGAGAAGAAAAAAAAAAAAAAAACGGCCAGTAGAAATGGTCGTAAGGGTTAAGGGAGAGGCAGAGAGGGAGGCGGTGAGAGTGAAAGAGAGAGCGGAACAGGTTAACCTGTGTGTAACATATCTGCATTTGTGTGTGGCTGCTTTCTTTGAGAAACGGTGTGTGTGCTGTATGAAAGAAGATCGGAGGGCAGAGAGAAAGTGAATGAGCAGTTTATCGGGTGGAGTGGGGGGGGGGGCAAGAAAATGTGTCATAGTGGGGGGTGTGAGGGTGGGGTTAGGATAACAAGCATTAAAAAAAAAAATCACTGATCAAATTCTATCAAACTAAAACAGACAAGGACAAAAGAGGGACACTACATGTATTGTTGACTTTTTTCCCCATACTAGCTACTGTGTAACTCAGGGTTTAACATCTATGTATCTGTGTATCTGTGTGTGTGTGTGTATTAATGTGCGTTTCTGTTCCTACCTGTTGACACCTCTAATAACGTGTACTTTTAATGTGTCCATGCAAACTGCTGAATGTGAATGTGCGTGTCTGTGTGTGTGGTGGCGGTGTTTTGAGGCGGTCAGTAGAATGTGTTACCAAACTGATCTCTGATGAACTGACGACCACTCCACTGGGAACTGAAACGGCACAAAAAAAATAAAAAAAAATAAAAATTCACTTCAGCACAAAAGCAGAGAGAACGCTGCTGGTAACAAATGCAACTGAATACCTGGGTTTTGTCTGAGCGTGTCTGTGTTACGTATGCTTGTGTGCTTTGTTTTAGTGTGTGTGTGCGTGTGTTTGTTAACTGGCGAGCGAATCGAGAGAGGGCATCGTATACCAGATCACACTCTGGCTCGCCGCAGAAAAGCCATCTTCTAACAATGTACTGTGCGATACACATACTTGTACTAATGTCAAAAGTTGAAAGCAGTTAAGTATATGACTCCTAGTAATTCTAGACTTATTTCAGCCAGTGGAGCTATATTCTCTAGCCTAGTCATGGTGTCTGTGTATTACAGTCCTGTGTTAAGCCCGATGCTGTTACCTACTCTTAACCTATAAAACACCTACAGCACTCGTATGCTTAAATCCCTACCAATAACAGCTAACAAGTCCGAACCTCTGATTTCAGTTTTTTGGTGTTGGTGTTAAGAGACGGCGGCGCGGCCCAGCCCTGTGACGGCGAGCGTAGGCCTACGCTTCGTGGCTGGGTCAACTGTCGGCGTATCACTGTAACGTGTTGAGTTCATAACAGAGGGGATGTCTGACGCGACTACATTAACACTCACATATATATTTATATATAGTCAGGGTTTGTGTTCCTTCAAAACAGCATTTCATAAGAGCTTTTTCTATGTCAATTTTGTGGCACGCAAAAGAGCACAAGTCATCAACAGAGTAAGAAAATAAGGTGCTTCTTGTTGACTTGCCTTTCCTTTTTTTTTTAAATGAGCTCATGTCAACCTCTTAGTATGTTTATAGAGATTATAATGTTCATGGCCAGCATCTCTCAGGTAGTATCTGTCCATCTACTGCTTTTACATTTCGCAGTTGTGCTACCAGTAACAGGTAAGAAGATACTTGTGTTTCCGTTGTCAGGTGAAACCTACTGTGGGGGACACATCTCATTCTCTACAAATATAAGTACTCTAATAAAACTATTCAGTATGGTAGAAGTCTCAGATTGTAAGTGGGACGCTCGGGTCCGCGATGAGGCCTCCCTCTGCTCTGTCATGTGACAAGTGATCGGGCCCATAAAGCCTCTGCCGTGTTCGGCTGAGGTGCTTCAGGGGACGGAAGTGCTTCCTAAAAGTCTAAAGTGACATCGGCGCTCTGCAGGGTGGGGCAACAGCTCTCGTTGGCACTGGGCTATCATCGTAACAACATCATCGTTGCTCAATCACCATCCGACGGTGGAGGGCTCTTTGAGGCTTTGCTGCCACGGCCCTTTTACGTCAGCGGCTGCCGCAGTCGGCTCGCCTTATTAAAATACACTTTGGACATAACTTTTTTAGAAATCTGAAATGACCCCCGGGAATCCTCGATGGGGACAGTCGGGAGACCTTTCAGATTCATTGCAACGTTCTTGACTGAATGTGTGAGGCCAAGCTGAAGGGAACTCTGCCTGGCAGCAGTGCCCCAAACCATCACCATTTATCTCTATCAGGACAGCTTCTTCTTTTCTTTTGGCCTTCAACTACACAAGGTGCCACAGAGTTTTTCTTCTTTTTCTTTATCACCTAGTGAGGACAGTCCAGTGTGGTTTAAAAGTTTAAAACAAAGTGCTTCTTTGTCTGAAACCACTCTGTTCACATTCTGACGTCTCTCAAATAGATCTCTACCTTTAAATGTAGTTCTATATGTCTTAATGATTTACTCAGGCGCGGGGGACACCCCTCACACTGTCAATTCAACTGTAGAGGGGCGTGTTCAATTTCATTATATTTAAATACAATATTAAGTGCTTACGTTGGGAACAAACAAACAAAGCTTTGGGACGAAGGTACAAGGGGATGGGAAGAGAATATAATGCACATGTTTTTTATTTTTAGGAGCAGGGTAAAATCTTGCATACTTGAGGGCTTAAGGTGCATAAACTCATTGGGTCTCTTAGCACAGCTAAGCACTAGGCTATGCTAAATAGGTCAAAGTAAGATAGCACGGTAATACCATGGTGGTACGTAAGTGCTCCAGTGATAGATAACTAATCAATCTCTAAATGGGTTTGTTGCTAACAAGTATGCTAAAGACCGTGTGTTTAGCAGTGCGGCCAGCCTGCAGAGTATGGGAGACGAGGGTCACTGCACAGAAGACTGGTTCATTACGTTCTCACATATCCAGAGTCAGACTCTGAACGTCCCTCTGAGCTCATGTAACACAAAACCTCACATGAGGCGGCCATGGCAAATGAACCACGTCAACACACAACTACCAACTATGGTGACTGGGCCTAGATTCTGCAACTGTGGAACTCACATCCAAATCTGTCACCGTAACCGCAAACTTAACGTCTGTGTGCAGAGATTCCAACATGGGACCATTAAAAACACAATAAGAAACTCAAACTGTACATACTCAAATACCCATACCTAAGAGGGGGCTTGTTTAGGTGGGCTTAAGGGGCTTTTATGCTTTTTTTTTTTTTTACTCTGAGTGCGGGAGGGAGGCATTTAGGATTTTTGAGGGGCGGGGCGCTTACAGACTCATGGAGAAAACTCTCTTCATAAAATAAAGTAAAACCACATGAGAAAACTAAAAAGGGATTTAAAGCTAGCTGCTTTAGCCCATCACATGGAGCACCAGAGGAGACCAGGAGACACCTCGCTTCACCTGCTGCTCCATGGGATAATGTGCACAGCTAGCAGGCAGGGCTACAAAAACAGGGAAAGGCAGTCGAACACAGATAACTCTCTCAGAGCAGTGCATCCTGGGAAGGATGCCATCACTCCTCCTTCTGTAGTGCTCCATCTGACGGGCAGTCGTCAAGGCAACAGGGGGCCTCCACTTCCACCCCCTCTGATTGGTTGTCTCTGCTGGCTAAGGCACACGGGATTGGCTGGGCCAGGGGGGCCAGCTCCAAGGGCTGGCCGATGACGGAGGCTGCTGAGCTGCCGTTCAGCTGCTGAGTCGCAACCTCTGGCGTGGAGCCTGCCTCCTCTGAGGGCTTTGGGGGACTGCTGGCTGGGGGGGAAGATGACATCTGGAGGAGGACAGACAGCAGAAAGAGAAGAGGAACGTGACAGACAACGATGGAATTTATTAGCCGTGATGTTCTTTGTTGCTTTCATTATTCATGAATATTAATGCGCTGTTAGTTGATGGTCATACCTGTGTTCTGTTGGCAGCTGCCTTTTTCCCTGCCCTTACTTTTGCTGGAATCTCTTTACCTCTCCTGCAATGAACAAAACAGAAAGACATTTAAATCGTACTCCATCTTTTAAGCACTTTCACAACATTGCCAGACTCAATATGAACAGATCTCACAGTCTCTGCAGCAGAACCAGAAACTCTTCTTCTTCTAGTCGACATCTAGTGAGGTCATTTATCATGCAGCTCCCTCTAGAGTCACAAAATGTTTTACACAACTACTTTCACATGTGCTCTTGTACTCAATACTCCACTTGCAGTTTGCTTTAACTCAGCTCAGGTAAACGGACAAGTAAACCTGTGCTGCAGTCACTCTTTACCTTGTGGCCATATAATCAAGAGTTAACTCTGCCGTGAGAAATCTGTACGAAGACATATGAACATATTGTTTTTCTGGTACAATAAAACTGCAGAGTGAAAGTCTTGCTTTTGTGTTGCTTTTCTGTGTTGGAAAGCTGCACAGCAATATGTGTGTGACTGCAACTACACAGAGAATGCTTACAGACAACACAAAGTATCCCCAAGCTATACAATAACTTGACAGAGTTTAGATAAGCTGTTTCGGAGACTGAAAGACTGTCACCTTACTCACCCTTTCCCTGCTCCCACTGACACCACCTGCATGTTGAACCCTCCTCTTCCACGGACTGGTTTGTTCCCGGCCCATTGACCGACCACCATGCCAGCTATCTCCAGTTTCCCTCCTTGAGGGGGGATGGACTGAAGGCCTGGAGAAAGAAATAAACAAGTGATCACTCCAGACTTGAAAAGTGTCTGTTCTACACTTGTCTTTTATTCTATGACATCATAACTATTTACTCATGTGTTGCACTGATTACTGTGTTTGTTTATTTCTATTTTCCTTTAATATTTACAAAATCCTATTTATGGAAAGTTAATCCACCTACTGTTACTAGTCAATCAAGATTTTAGAGCGACACTGCCAATTAAAGTCATCAAACATATCACAAATCGTCTGTCTGCAAAGTTACTAGTTCTCAGTAATATGGACAGCTGCAGTGGAGTCTCCCACATATTCACAGCCCCAGATACAATGCAGTGTCCCAGTAATCAGATATTTCTTGCCTGTGTGGGAGAGCTTTACGCTGAGAAAGGAACACTGTGTTTGGAGTAGTGTTAGTGGTCTCTCAGCTGCAGCAGTATGTAGAATGAAACAGAGCAGCTGATGTCTTAAGAGAACATCTAAATACAACTAAAGGTGTAAATGTGCTTCGCAGTGTCTTTGTGGAGAAAACAGAAGAAAGCATCCATTCATCCATTACCTGGGAAGGCTCTGGGTCTGTGCTGGGCCGGGTGATGTGGATGATGTGGGTGATGATGAGGGGGCATGCCGCCCATGGGGCGAGGTGGGTAGAGAGGAGGCACTGGGTAGAAAGGGGGCACCATGGCAGGGGGCAGGAAGGCAGGAGGCGGCAGAGGAGGGGGAGGAGGAGGAGGGCGTGACAGGTTGATGCCCTCCAGGATCGCCTGGCGCATCTTCTCGACCTTGGACACCAGCTCCTCCTGCAGAGTAGAGAGACAGTGACTGAGACTTGTAGCTATCATCACTGAAGAATTCACATCCTCCTTTACTGAGAACTGCCTTTAAACAAAGAGATTAAAATGCTCAGTGTCTATAGCAGTGTGGCATTCAAAGCCCTTTTCAGACACGCACCTCTCAACGTTAAACTGATCACAGTTCCAACTTATACGAGTAAGAGAGAAATGGTAACTGAGATAATGTGTATTTATTTCGTCAGTCTGAAACACCTCCCCTACTTTCAAGGGTGATTCTTTTCAGCTGCTCAAAGCTGGAGGGGCTTTGTTGTTCTATCTTCAGATTTGATCACTGCAGGTGGAGCATTATTTGTGTGAGCGCCGCTCTTATCCTCATTGTCGCTCTCCCACACTGTAGCAGTCGAAGTGGACATCAATCAGCGCTCTCCACATGGGATGGTCCACACTGTACTGAAACTTCAGTAGCCCAGACCAAGTCTGCGCCAAAGACGCTAAACCCTCATCTGATCCAGACTTGTAGTTGAATCACAAACAATGTGCTTCCAATATTCATAAAGCATATTTTGATGTTCTTTAGCAGAGTTTAATCATGTTGTCAGTAATAGAGACTGACTTTCTGATGAGTCACTGAAAACACCAATTTCCACAGATACTGTTTTTCATACAACTTAGAATAATTTAACAGGTGGGTGATATTACACAGAGAGGGGTGTGTCCTGTATTTGCAAATAAAAACTGCAGTTTAAAAGTCCATGCACACAGCGCTGTGTTGTCACAGAACATGGACCACCATCACACACTCACACACACAAACACATTCAGGTTCATACCTGCCCCTCACACATGTCCAGCAGAGCGGCCCGGTCGCGGGCGGCCCGGGCCAGTTTGCTCTGGAACAGTTTGCCGTCGAAGAAGCCCCAGGGACAGCAGTGTTCCCATGGCAACGGCTGGCCACACACGTCATTGATGAACAGTGCCGTGTCCACGCCAGCCATAAAGAGAGCAGCCAGCTGCACACCGCGGGCATCCACCTTCTCCACCTGACAGCCAACACACAAATGAAACATTACAACATTTACATTAACAGTGGGCAAAACACCGAGTCCAGCAGAGCTGACGAGTAGTAGTACAGAGAACAGAAGAAGTGACACTGCAGAAAAGTTGTGAATCATGAGGTCCTGAACAAACGGTAAGGAGGCACACACATCACACTTTGTCTCAAGGAAGACTTGCTAGTTTAGACAAACTGAGTTAAACTAACTTAAAGATGTGTAGTAAGATTTGTATATTCAGCAAAGTCAAGCATCCACTGCACAGTGACTAGAAGATGTAGGGCTGCAGCTATCAATTATTAAATGAATCAGGTATTCTATTGATTATTCCATCAAGCAATCAAGCAATGATAAAGATAGAGAGCAGCAGTAAATATACAAAAGTCAAGTTTCTTAAAATGAAAAATTTATTATTTTTCCTTTTAGAAAAAACAATATTCTTATTACTTAAATTGCAGACACTAATACTGTCAATACACTGTCATAACTAAATCTATTTAATGTATAAGGGCAATGTTACATTACATTATTACTGGGTTTTGAATAAACACTTTCTAATATGCTAATAATATTAATAATACCACCAATATATGTTTTCCTACTAATATATACACACTTACTTTCAGACTTAGCAGCTTCAAGCTAGCTATAGCTCAGAGAGAACATCAGCATTTACTGTCTCTTTGGAGGCTTTGTGGCTTTTATACAAGGCGAAAACAAGTGGACAGGAAGGCTGGAACAAGAGGCAATGCAGACCAGAGTCCTGCATGGGTCCAAGTTTGCAAACAAACCTAATCATGCAAAGCAGGGTACAGATCCAGACCCATGACCCTCTAAAGTTAGTTACAGACATGTTATATTGGTCACTCACTTTAAAACCCATCGAGGCACTAGGCTATTTATGAGCAGGACTTGTCTCCTCAGACAGCAGAATGAGCTGTAATGAGGATACTGTCCTGTTCAGAAGTGCAACACACTCACTCAGCTCCAGTTGTGGTTTGTGGAAGAAAAGTGACCCAGGGAAAACCAATTTTGCACTAACCATCTGCCCACATATCAAAACTCCTAGTAGCTATTAGTCAGCTACATGCTCTATTATTATTATTATATTATATATATATATATATTATATTATTATTTTCACTCTCGTCTGTATTTCAAAACCTCTCAGCATTCTCTAATTGAGATTGTTTCAGGGCCACAAAACTCCCATCACTGATTGTGCCACAGGGACAGAGAAAGAAAATGCTTCTCACCTTGAGCTCCTGTAGCTGGTCAGGTTCGTAGAGCTGGCTGGAAACAGCTTGGGCTAGGAAGGCATCTAGCTCATGTCTCTGGAGGATCCTTCCTCCAGGCCACTGCATCATATACCTGAAGGGGGAAGAAAGCAAAGCAAACGTTAAAGCAAGAACACAGAACTACAGGGTTCTGATGTCTACATTTTACTGAGATGAACTGAGAAATAGCTCTAAACACCTGGATTAATAATCTGAAGTTTGACCTGCATGTTCACTATACAATTGAATGCCACAAATTCTCTTTAATCCTTCATATGTGCCTTCATATGAGTGGTTCGTGCAAGATGCCAAATCTCATAAGATTCAAGATTAAAAAAACTTTATTAATCCCAGAGGGAAATTATTTAATAACAAAAGATGGGAGTGTAATGATTGTCCAAATCCAAGGGTTCCTTTTAGACCTTGAGTTTTGTTTTTCAAGAGAACATCCCTGTAGTGGTCACGCATTATTCCAAAATGTATATCTGTACTTCCAGCCTGCAGTCACATTGCTGAAACTTACCTGATACAAACAACAACTGTTTATTTAGATGTGACTAACAGTTATGTTTGTCACATGTTTGCTGACAGTTCTGCAGTTCTAGTTCTGTAGCCATTGTTGTAAGGTTAGCTGGGTAAATTATTTCAATCATTAACTACTTCATGTCACATAACTGTACCCAACATCAACAAGAAGGTCAACATATCTGATGTAACAAAACACTATGTGTATTGTGCTGTGCAGTGTCCTGAAAAAACTAACGTTGGCCATATTTCGAGTAATTTGTATCAGTAATGTGCACAGTAGAGCTGCAGCTGACAATTATTTCTGTTATTGATTAACCTGTAGGTTATTTTCTTGCTTAATTATTGGTGTTCAAAGGACCAAAAAATTGAAAATTATGGCAATCTCTGTGTCAATTCCAGAGCCCAAAATAACATGCTCTTATTGTCCCAGTTAAATATATAAACGTGCACACCTAATTAAGGTGTTATGCGAGAGCACTAAAACCAGCAGTGGTTATAGAGTGCTGTCATACCTGAGCACGCAGCACATGAGCAGCAGATGCTGTGGAACCTGTGCTGGGTTGAGTAGGGCTGGGCAGTCAGAGCGTAAGCAGGCCAGGAAGGCCCTGGTTCTCCTGGAGCGGTCCTCACTGGCACGACCCAACCACAGCCGCCGCAGGTTCGGACAGGTCCACTCCCGGAAACATAGGGCCGGAACCAGCTCTGGAGTCAGGGCCGACTTGGCCTTACCGCTGCTCCACTCTTTGACAATCACTGGAGGAACTATAACAACAAGGCAAGAGAGGGGAGCTGGGATAAAAATGACCAACTCACAGACAGTCAAGACTTTAAACTTCAGGACGTTATGTTTGTTGAGTCTATGTCAGGTTACGATGTAAATTCTATATGCACATATTTTTGAGAGTTATGTGACAAAATAAAACAAGCTATCACTCAAACTACAGATTTACATTAAGAGCATAGATAAACAGTTAAATCAACCTGTCTCCCATCTTGTCCTCATCTGTCTACTATACTCAGTCCCATGACCCACCTTCCAGGGGAGCCCTCTTTCGGAGAGCAAGCCTCTCCAGGCGGCGGTGTGTTTCTGCCAAACTGAAGAGGACACCGTAGGCATACTGTCTGGCAGCACGGAACAGCAGAGAGGCAGGAGGCAGCTCAGAGTTACACTCATCCTCTATACACACTGGCATCTTCATCTCTCCCTGAGGGGTCGGGTGGATGAAAGGAGGGAAGCAAGGATGAAGTGAATAAGAAGCGAGATTGATGGCGAACAAGAGCTCTGGCGAGGTTGATTTATTAATATCTGTCACCATTTTTATAGGTAAATAAGACGATTTAGCAGCCTTGCAAAGACAGAGTGCATTCTCAGAGACAAATATTAAGACAACTAACACACAGATGATGGTTTAAGACAGAAAACTTGTTTACCTTGGTCAATATATGGTAAATCTGGGGGTACATCAGTCCTCTTCTGTGCCTGTGTTCGGCTACACGAAGAACCTCAGCACTGACCTGAAACGACAAAAAAACGGGTAAACACGGTGACAAAATACATCTTCTGCTGTTAATTGGTTTGAAAACATGTCGTCATAGACGCGCACCTGAGGCAAAGGGGGTGTAGTTATGTCCATGTGACTCCGCGTCGCCATAGACAGCAGTGACGGAATGTTTGACCCGCTCCCGTTGCCTTGGGAACCGTCTCCTGAGGCTGAGCCCCCCCTTCCAGCAGGATCTTCCCACCGAGAGGGCTTGTCCGTCAAATGGCTGAGAGAAATGGATTATGGGTTTAGTCACCGTGGCCTGGCATTAACCATGTGTGTGTATTTATATAAAAACACTAACGCGTGTGTGCATCTACGCAGAAGATTTGTCGTGCTGCTGCTGCTTCCTCCTCAGTAACTGTAATCCATGAATTTCTAAGCTGTAGCTGGGCAACTTCAAACTTTAGGCTTATTGACAAAAAAACAGTCATTCAACAAGTGGATGCTGTGGATGAAGTTTCATCTGATATCAAAGTGGCTTTATAAATTTCTCTGCTGGTCTCAGGTCGAGCAGACTTCTGTATGGAGGATCTGATCCCTTCATTTGAAAAGGCAGTCAAGCACACTGGTGCAGCACATGCAGAATGAGACCTGACATTGTCCTGCTGAAATAGCCACTGATTTCCTGGGAAAAGACGTTGTTTTGATGGCTACAATGTCTCTCTAAAATCCCAGTATAAGCTTCTGCATCGATTGTACCTTAACACACATACAAGTCATGCAAAGCGTGGGTCATCACAGACTTGGCTTTTGTACATTTTGCTGGTAACAGTCTGGGTGGACTGATTTAATGATATGTGAAACTATATGAATAGTTTCAACTGGCAGATTCTGACAGCTGATGTCACATCAGTTTTACAAGAGAAGATGTCTCACTCTGTTCCAGTGGTTACAGAAACGCTCAGTCCACTCAGACTGTTCAGAGACGTTACACAGTGATGCTTCTCACATTATGAATAATCTTTGGTTTACAGACTGTGTGGTTTCTCCAACAGCATGCAGAAAGCAAATAAACCAGGCAGCCACCAGTTTCATTTTGGCCTCTCATTAATTTCAGTCATGGAATTAATGTTAGTTAGTGATGCTAACATTACCTGATTGATTTATTCACCAAGCTTTACTAACAACAGTGTTAAGAGTCACTTGCACTGGTGTGCCCAAATAATCTGTCACGTTCACACACTGTAAATGTGACTCTCAGGCTAATGTTTGTAAAAGTTGCTGAAAGTGATGAGTGTTCAGAAAGCTGATGAGGAAACTGGTCAAAAACATCCATCCCAGAATCCCAGAGACCAAGGTGACGTGTTTTGTCTGCCCAACAGTCCAAAACTGACAGATATTTGATTTACAGTTGGAGATAACCAAGGAAACAAGAACATATTCTCACTAAGGGTGTGCGACATATATCATTTTCAATAATATTGAAATTCTTATTTTGATGATGAGGCAGCAGGCATTATCGAGTATTTACCCCACTTGGCAATAAACAGTTTTAAAAAAATTTATTACGCAGTGCTACTCAAGTTTTACTAGTGCAACTGTCTGCTCCAAGTCAATGCAGCAGCATGCCATTCAGTGATGGAAGTTAACCCGCCGCTGAGCTATGTCGGAAGAAAGAGAGCCAGAGGAACAAGACAACAGATTCACAGTCCTCGTTGTCCTCTTTAGAGCTTATGGCAAGACGTGGGTCTTCGTCTCTCACCTGGAGATGGTTTGGTTTCAAGAGGGAGGACGTCAGACAAACCAGCCCAATCTGTCCTTTATGTGGAAAAGCAGTTGCAGTGAAAGACGGCGCCACAACGAACCTGTTGACTAACCACCGGACTCAGTACGAGGAATATGAAAAGCTTCGGGGGTCTGTCAAATCCCCGGTAGCGGTGAGAGCAAAAAAACCAAAACAACCACAGCAACAAACTTTGGCAGAGTCGTTTGTCAAAAAGAACTGTTCCAAAAGAGAAGACATAACCAAAGCGGTCACAAATTACAGTGGAACCTTGGATTCCAAGCATAATTGGTTCCGCAAACGTGCTTGTAATCCAAAACAAAGTATATTAAAGCGAATTTCCCCATAAGAAATCATGGAAACTCAGATGATTCCTTTCACAACCCAAAAATATTTGTATAAAAATGATTAATACAAAATATAAAGTAAAACCAGTCAAACCAGCATTCATTATCTGGACTGAAATGCCCCGTCCAGCACACTTTCACAACTTCTCTTATTAATGAAATCTGTTTCTGTACTTTTGCTGCGGTTATTTTGCAAATATAAATATGCAGACATCCCACACGCACCACATGAGGACAACGTACAATATAATTTACTGTTCTGACTGATCCTGACTAATCATGAATAATTAATGAAGTTACAGATGTTGCGACACCTGCAGAAATGTTGGAGATGTTTCATATGGACCCTTTTACAAACTCACAGGAAATAATTCTACATATAGCTGGAAACTACAAACAAAACTTTAGTGACTTAATTCATGTTAATTCATGTTCTGGAACAACTCAGATTACGCTGGAATGAAGAGACAATATTGGTGAGTCTCACTCATTTCATACGTTGAGAGAAGCTGTGATCACATGAGGCAAAGCATATGCATACTACTCGTATTGCAAGACCTCGCTCGTTCATCTGGTTAAAATTTATTAAAATTTCTTGCTCGACTTGCAAAACACTTGCAGACCAAGTTACTCGCAGTCCAAGGTTCCACTGTGTATCGCTAAAGATATGGTTCCAGTACAAGTGGTCGAGAAGGATGGTTTTAAACAATAACAGGTATTTTCATGTCAAAAAGACCTGTTTTTGCAAAAGCATTGTTTATGTATTTTTTCTGTGCAGTTTCTTTAGAATTATTTTGCAACAGTAAATATCCTATAGAGCGAACAGATCAAACATAAGGCTTAACAATTTTTGGGGTTATTAAAATATCATTAAATCATCGTTATCGGGAAAATGGCAAAAAATATCGTGATATAATATTTTATCAATATCGAACACCCCTAATTCTCACAGACAAATATTCATTCAATTTAGATTCGACCCAGCTTCCTGTCATGTTAGTAGTAGGCTGCAGTGTTAAAGCCACAACAACAAACTGTGGCATTCTAAACAATTTAGCAGAAGCAGCATTTCACAGTCTATTAGCAACCTTTCAACCTGCACTTTCTCCATCTACCTTGAAACATACACCCTTCCTGAGAGTAGTCAAAACATGTGTTATGTAAAAGGTACTGAAGTAGAAACCCAGTCTTACTTTGCGTTGCTGTCGTTGGGTTCATCTCCATCTGAAGAAGAGGAAGGCGACGGTGAGGGTCCAGACTGAGTACCAGTGTGATGGTTGGGTAATCGGCTTCCCCCCTGAGTGGAATCATATGGAGCTGACCAATCGGTGAAGCCCATCTTGCTCGTCAGTGAATCATTGCAGTCCTGGGATGGTGGTGGTGGATTCTGGAACAGAGGGGTGGAACCAGGTCCATATGGAGCATTTTGATAGGGTGGCTTTAATCCTGGAACCTGGGGAGGAGGGAACTGTGGTTGGACAGAGAGGAGAGAGGGGCGGGGGGAGGCAGAAGAAAGAACATTGTGTTAAAAAAGGAAGAAAAGAAGCATGGAGAAGAGATGTCTCAGGAACAGGAACTAATACTGTCCTATTTTATTTCACTTCAAAATAGAAGCATCTAATCAAGGGTGGTGGGGGGATTCGCAATGGAGGGTACTACATGCTCCATCCTTTCCTTCTCTTAATGAACACATACCACTAAGGGATTTCAAACAGTAAAAATATCATCTGCTATGCTACAGGCAGAGTCATGTAGACTAGAGAACACTTCACACACACATCAAAGAGGACGAAGATTTACCAAGTGAAGGAATCTACCTGATTCTTTCCAGGCTGCATCGGTCCCATGTGGCCAGGTGGTCCCCCAAATGGAGTGGGTCCAAACCCAGGTACTGAGCATGAAAAGACAAGAAACAACAACAAACAGCAAATTAACATGTTGACATGATTAACATGCTGATATTGACAATGACAGCAGTTTACTACTCACAGATGAAAGAGGAGGGCCCCATGTTGAGTGAGCGTGGTTTGGAGGCAGCTGAGAAATACTCCACAGCTTTTTTGAATCGCTCCACCTTGTCCTCCATACGAGACTGTGAGAGACACACAGTGTTGACTATGTAACACAGAGATTATGACAGAAACTGAAAATATTCTGCTGCTGAGTTATTCCCCTTCAAACCAAAGCAAGGACCCCGACAAGACTCGACTTTGCCATTGGTGTTCATTTGCTGTCCAACATCGTCTCTCTGAACTCAAGTTAACATGGGTCTAATGCAAGACAATTGCAATGGGTGCATCTCTAATCCCAGGAAAAAAATAAATATGAATAATGGAATGATATGTTTTTGGGCATTTGTTCTCTGTGCACCACCACATTAAATTTGAAATGAAACGTGAGTGAAGTCAAGACTTTATTCAAGAGGTTGACAAAAGTGTGGCCAAATGCTAAAACAACTATCATCAATCCATTATTTTCACTAACTGTATATTTTCATTCTTAAAATAACTAAATGACACTGTTGGTTTTAGCAAATGTTACTCAAACAGGAGTGATAAAAACACATTTGAGCTCTAGTAAGTATTTCTAGCAGCAGTATGCAGAGTATACAATAGTGTGGCTCAGTGATGTTTTTTAATAGCTATCGAAGAACTACACAGCAGAGAGGAAACATGAAAATCTGAACACAGCAGTGTGCTTCACGTCTTTCAAAGAACAGCTACACTTGCAGACTTACACACGTGCAGTACTTAAGACAAGATTCTCACAACAGAGAAGTAACATTTTTCTGATTCCTTTGTGCTGTTCAGATAAAAATACATCACTGAGTCACGTGACAAATGGAGGGTTTCTGTCAGAAGACTTGACTGCGACAATGAGCCCCTTAATATTTAAAGTCTTCCTGCATTCAACTGTCTCCCAGTGTCTAAGGGCAGGAGCAATACTGTTTGTGGGTCTCTTGTTTAGATTTAATCAGCTATGTCAACATTTATCTCTTGAGTTAGACCAAACTACGAAATGAAACAGTTGGCTTAGTAAAAATGCACTGCAGCACTGTGAACCGGTGTCTGTTAGTGAGAACTTTTCTACATGTTCTTAATAGTATCACAGTGACAGTTGTAACTTGTAGATGTGCATTACTGTTTGCCCCCTTGAGTGGGCCAGAAACCCACTATAAAACTACAAATGGTCCAGTTTGGCCCCCTCCCAATGCCAACATTTGTGTATTAACACATACATTGGAGGAGAAACACAGAGACTCACAAAGGACCACTATGTCAAGCAAGCAGTGTAATTAGCACAACAACTTTGTGTTTATTTGACATGTGCTCTACGTCACAGTGGATGCCACGTTAAATGCACATCTCCAACACCAATCTGGGGCAACATTCTGCCACCTTTGTTAGAATTTAGTAAAAACAGACAAAGCTGTCATAAAAAAGGCTCCAATTGATGGAGCCAATATACAGGAACCTCCATCTAAAAAGGACTGAAGATATTTAACACAACTGTAGACTATATTTATACATTTGCACTGACCTAAAACTACAAGACCAAGTCAGGTTCATCAATATTAAAAGTAATCATTAGTTGCAGCTTTAATTTTACAATGTTTCCTGTAACTTTCAACAGTGAACACATTGTGATGAACTGAAACTAGATAGTCCTGTTAAGCAGGTGAATTCATATAAGGTGTGGTATAATTCTATGCTTTATAACTTATATGTGGCAGGCATCAATATAGCAAGTTAACTTTGCATATGTTATGTTCTTATGTTCTATACTTGTTAAATACTGTATGTCAATAAAGAAAAAAATACAATGTTAAGTCAATATCACTTGCAAGAATACTCATGCTTATCTTATACATACATTTTAAAGCTACAGTCATTGAACAAATATTCTCTTGAAATAGTTTGAGTGAGGCCCACCCAATAAAACAATATAATTAGAGAAGACCAATTATTTCTGCTTGACTGGTGAGTTTTGCAGCATTCTTATTTATTGTGATTCCACACTGACTAATACTTGAAGGGCTGGGCAGAGTGGAGCGCAGCAGAGAGAGGGAGGGCAAGGTAGAGCAAAGTGGAGAAATTTCAGGCCTCATGCTTCCAAAAGCTTGATTACCAAAAAATGGCTTCAAGTTTAAATATGTCAGTATATTTTAAGTAATTGTAATGCAGCTCCAGTAGATAAGATGATAAAAAGGAATCAGTAATAATCACAGAAACGGTTCAGTGGACAACCGTCTTACCTGTGACTGTTTGAAGACATCTCTGGCAATGGCATCGAGGTTTCCCAGGTCTTTGATGGAGGAGACGTACTCTGCGACGGCCTTGATCACCACCTCACAGGGCGGCAGCACCAACTGATGGGCTCGCACCTGAGGCAACATACAAGCAGGTTTCAATAAAGATCTAAAAGTCTGAAACCACATCAGAAATCTGTGACTGAAGGGTTCTCTAACACACTTTGTGGATCAGTTTTATTCAGAGCCCATTCAGGCAGATCAACAGTGACCACATCACTAGATCTGTTACATAATTAACACAAGACCCCAATCAGCACAAGCACTGTCAAAAGAAGAACACTTAGTAGTGTTCTCAAAAGATCCAAGCCCAAATGTTTGGCCTTGTTTCCCCTCCTGAGAAGTGGTTTAGTGTGTTCCAAGTTTTTGGGAACTGATAAGGTGTTCTGAAGACAAATCAAAAATCTACTGGTGGAAAAATATTTTGTCCCCAAACCACTGAGGACTTTATTGTGAAAGAGCAGCAGCACACAAATAGAAGATCTGAAAACAGGAGGACATCGCCCTAAAAATATAACGTTACAAAACAACAACGTAAGATTTAAATGTCTGGTTCAGTTAACATCAAGGCTCACAACACCATTTGACTAATGACACTGTTACGTTTTTGTTAAAGCAAATGTTTTTTGAGGTTAGCAGAGGACTGCACGTAGAAGCATATGGTACCTTGAGAGAAGCTAGTGGGTGTTCTGGTCCAAGTAGACTCCAGTGGAAGGCAGCCAGGTCCTCATCAGGCAGTATATGATTTCCTGCAAGAAATAAACGCTTTCAAATGTTTGCTGTGTCAACGAACAAGGACGATAGACAAAGCGAGATGCCAAAAATACAACTCCCACATAAAGTGAGTGAGTTTCAGTGAGAGAGCGACCAAGAAAAATGTGGGATATATGTATGATAGTTGTGTGAGCTGATATATGTCTCATTACACTGCTCCTTACCAAGCAGAGCAGCGAAGCAGGGCAGGTGCTGTGTCTTAAGCCCGAGCTGCCTGGCGGCCTCAGACAGCAGGTACTGGTGTGTGGTCAGGTTTTTGCCATTCCAGCTCAGTTTGAGCGCATGTGAGGAGAAGTATGCAGGTACGTTGCAGAGGGCAAACTCAGAATCCTGAGCAATCAGGCCAGCAAATCCGTAGTCTCTGTAGAGAGACAGCACTTCCTGGTGGTGGTCCTCCAAAGTCTGCACAACCTGAAAATGCAGAGGAGACAAATTCAGTCTGCTGTATCATAAAACAAACTCTGGATGACTGATCGCTCCTCCTTTTGAACACATCAGAGTTTACCTGTACTGAAAGAAGTTAGTCAGATTTTAGGTTTGTTTTTTGTTGTTATACTTCACATACAAAGAGCACAGTAACAAGTAGTCTATAAATTACCTATTTGAAATTACTTAAAAATAAATCTGGGACTATTTCTATTATATTTGAAGTAATTTTTGTGCAGAAATGCCAAACTCTGGTTCCTGTGAGGATTTGCTACTGTTCTGGTTTTATATCATTGTAAACTCAGTATCACAGCTGATTTGACAAAAAAAGAAATCCAACGTCAGCTTGAACTCTAAGAAACTGCAAAAATAATTTTTTCTGATATTTTCTAGAACACACAACAAAGCAAGAAAACAATCAACACATCAATTGATCATGAAAATATTAGTTGAAGTCCTAGAGTTGTAGTTTGTATAATTATACAAAGATAATAGAATAATATCCCAAAAATATGGTCTGGAATCTGTAAAACTGTCCAGGTCCCATGCAAGCAGTCACTGCAACTAACCTGTGATGAACATAAAGACCACAGTCTACCAATGGCACCAACACTTGACACTTTATTCTCCTGTGACTTCACAAAAAAACTTATCTGTGACAATTCATTTGTCATTTTACTCAAATGGGGGGTGTATACAGATAAGCCACAGAGAGAAAGGGGGCTTCGGGATTATGCCACAATTGTTATGTTAATCTTGCTCAATGTGAAAGCTAAATAATTACATTCAGTTACTTCATTAAAGAACAACTTTATCAGCTGGTAATCAAATATGTTCAAATGAATGCAATATGGTTCAGGGATGCAAGGTCAATTGTGAAGAAACGGGTTTATGATAGACTTGTTCCACTCACCAATAGCACGTGTGAAACTAATAACCTGTTTTCTCAATAACAAATGTGCAATAGTGCCAAACAGACGTGCAGCGAATGTGAAGCTGCGTAAGCGGCCACACAGCTGCACGATGAGGAAAAGCAGGGAATGTAGTGAATGTGTAATTCACACAGAGGTAGAATACTTGGAAGCTGCAGAAATAGGACTGTTTCTCAGAATACAGGTAGGAAAAAAAAAAACAAGTACACATTGGAACTGTGAGTAATGATGCTGTACATACACAAAGAGCATCCGAGTGTGCTGTACTGTAATGTGGGTGGGATTTTTCTATTCTAACAAGCATCCTCTCAGGATACACCGTGCTATTGTGTTTTTAATACTAACATGCAAGCCGACAAGAAGCTAGATCAAAGGGAAGAAGTGACTGCTTGATAATGCTAATTGTGGTGAACCTTGATAGGCAATGTTTGAGCTGCATTTGTAGCAGGCCTTGAACGCAGCACTGAGTCGCATTTTATTTTAATTTATGTGAAGTTATTCTAATGAGAAGTCTGCTTTAGAGAGTTACAACACAATTTACCTCAACCTTTCCCTACTATATTTCATATACAGTAGATACACCCTAGGGATTAACATCAGTGCAAATGCTACTGTTTCAATAGGCCAGACGCACACAAAATGAGATCTGTGTCATTTAACCAACTGAAAAGCATACATAGGTCATTACAAATATACCACTGTCAGGCACTGAGGGTCTATAAATAGTCTCTCCACTCAGCACTTGTTTAACAATGTATGAAAGGTTCAATGAGTTCACGTTATGAAATATATAGGCTAGACTAGGTCATGCTGTACAATGCATGTTTCTAACCCCTCATGGATAACGATGGTTAGCTGGATACATTTCCCCCTCACAGTAAACCACACCAAACCCATCTATAAGAGCAGAGTGGCCCAGCTACACACACCAGCTAAACAGATCTGCTCTGCTGGCTGCAAGCAACTAATGCAAAACAGCCCGTTTGACAGATCGGATCTGTTTTTGTGTGAAGCGCTGAACAACAAAATCCCAGACTGGCTAATTTCAGTGGTTTGACCTGGCAGTTGCACTAGCTCTGAAACTGCAAAGAGTTAAAACAGCGCGGATGATGTAAGCTACTAAATGGGTGTGCTGCGAGAAAGGGTAAGTGTTTTATGTACAGCACGCCATATGACCACAATAAAACAACTTCACATAGCTATGTTCACATTGCTCACCCGCACTCGGAAGCGGAACATGGCGAGGCGGACGCAGTGGCTGAGGCAAGCCGGGGGCAGGAACCATGCCCGGGGAGGCGGGGTGGCCTTGCTGCCGACGTGGTTGACTATCAGCTGCGCCGTCTGTCGCTGGCCCTGAGCTCGCCGCGCCCACTCGGGCCAGCGCTCCTTCCCCAGTGTGCCGTTGAAAACCACGACCAGCTCCAGGCCACCCTGGTACAGGCAAGCCTGTGACAGGGCGGCCAGGTAGCCCAGCATGGCGTTCCACTCGCCCCCGCACACCCAATCCGTCTGGTAACCGCCGTAGAGGCGCTGCAGGCCAGAGTCAGCGTCGATTAGGATCCTGGCAGGCGGTGGCGGGGGAGGCATGGGCCCGGGGTGATGTGGGTGGTGGTGGTGGGGGTGATGATGGTGAGGGGGCTGGCGGGCCGCGGTACGGGCAAGCTTCAGGAGGTCCACCGGGACTGCTGCCCCGGGACAGCGCTTCTCTAAATACTCTTGAAAACCCTGCACTCCCATGACGGTGTTGTTGAGCCTGTGCGTCTGGCCGGGAGCGGGCTCTGAATACGTTCTGTACGCCGTGTTTGTAATGTGATGTGGGTCGAGACTGCTAGCTGTGCACTACAGGCAAGCTAACTGGTCTCCGATGTAGTGAGTAACTGTAGTTTAGTTATCCCTGCAAGAGAACTTATCTGTCACACAGACTAGTGAAATGAGTCACCATGCACTGCTGTAAGAGTGTCAGCCAAAGCTAACGTTACTTATCCCGAGTTAGCTAAATGCCAGTGTCTCAGTTTTGGTCGTGGGTGCTCAGTTTAGTGTCCATCCCTGTGGATTTTTGGTGAGATGCCAGCAAGGCCAGTGTAGCTACCTACAACCAGAAAAAGTTCAAAATATGCCCTGCTCCCATAATTATGCTTTAACATAACCAGCTTTCAGAAAATGTAGTTGCCAGCAAATAACGGAAATGCAGCACAGTGGTGGATATTACTGAGAAATGCCTACAAAATTATTCCCCTGCTGGTTTGTGCACATGAAAAAGATGGAATACTGCGCATTAGTTAGCAACTCACAGGCTGGATGACCAGTTCGCGGACATAATGTTTAACCGAGCAGCCTGAAAAATCGTTATTTATATGTGACAGCTGTAATATTTCACATTTATTCTGCGCTACCTCAAATTAAATTCAGCAAATGTGCAGCGGTAGCTTGTTGACAGGCCGGTGTCAGAATAGCAATTAAAAACAAACTAGTAGTCTGTGACTTGCTCACTGGCTAGCTGTACTAATATTTGCTAACTGTGTGGCTAGCTGTTAGCTGCTGGCAGGGTCCCCGGCGTGATTTGACGCGTCAACTCCCGAAGACAAGTCTGGGGTGGACACGACGCGGAATGAGATGGATGTTTGACGAAATAAAAGAAAAATAACTAAAAGAAAATAAAAATAAAAGCCCGATGGTGCCTCCCTCGCTTTCTTCCACACTCACGGCTTCATTTTGCAGAGGGGAACATTACTTCCAAGCGACATCAGCCATCTTGCGACTTCCTCGCGGCCCAGTGGAGTGGGAGGGAAGACAGAGGGAGGTGAGGGAGGAGGCGTGGCAGAGGGGGCGCTGGGAAATGTAGTCTAATTCCCACATCACGTCCTACCAAGAAACCTGTAGCGACAATGAGAAAAAAACTACAACTACCAATATTGTGACGACGACGGTTGGACGAGGCTAAAAAGCTGGAGAGTAGAATTTCTTCAAGTGGTCCACGAGTGATTGAAGTAATCGGTGTTATTTGTCTGTTGACCACTCTGAATGCTGCTACGATAGTCTCTTCATTTGTATGTCAGTATAATAACATAACCAATACAACTGCTTTTGTGCTTGGCCAATGTTAGTGCAACGATATATGCTTTATAGTAGCACTTAACATAAATGTAAGGCGTCATGCCAGGAATGCAAGTATTGTAAACTAGTTAATTTAAATGTAAAATCATAATCAGACGTTATTCAGTACATGTAAAATTACTGAGTGGTGTAGAAGGTAGAATTCTACTGTCCCGACCATGTTGAATCTTCCAGAGATTGTCGCCTCCATGTGGTTGTGTTTAGTTTAGTGCTTTCAAATGAAAAAGTGGTTTTGAGAAACTAACAAATTAACAAAGTCTCTGTTCGGGTTGCCATGGTGACACGAAGCCAGTTCGGATAATTGTGTTTGCACGTGTTGTGTCTGCGTACGCTATAATTTCTTTAAAATATATGTAGAATAAAGAACTAAAGGGCTGAAATAGTAATTAGTAAAGAAGCTGTCAAAAATGTAGTTGAGTAAAAATTACTATTAACCAATGAACTAAAAAAAAAAAAATGTATGTGCTGGTGTAAGTATTACAGGATTGCATAGCTGGTCAAAACTACGACGAAGGGATACAAAATTATTACACAGTAAAAAGATCCCGAATACATGGCAAACAACTATAAAGTGATCCAACACGATTAGAGAGACGCAAAATAATGCAAAGTGAGAAAAGAAATAACACAAAGCTGTTGACTAGAATTAGTTTTGACATATTAAGCTAGTTATCTCAGGAGTGTAGCTAGCACAAAACTAACGCTCAGTTTGCTAACGTTAACTAGCTTAGTAGCGTTAGCTGTGTTTATGTCGCTGTTTGCTGTTAGCTAGGTAGGTTGTTGTCAACTCAATTTCATTGCAAAGAAAATGTAACTGTCGTTACTTCACATTTGAGTTACAGTTATTTGCTGCAAAGCTGAACTAAATAGGATAACTGTCACATAGTGGCGGCGACTTGGCCTATTTTGTCAACTAATGGAAACCAACATAACTTCTCTACATTTAATGTGACAGAAGTTTCTCAAGTTAGTACTTACGTTACATTGACTGTGCTATAGTTTTTAATTCATGTCATTTGAATAAACACGATGCATTATATTAAGTCGTTTATTTATATTTCTAATGACTTAAGCACATTTGCAACATTTGTTGTATGTTATCTACATTTCTATAGAAACAAGAACAATAATCTGCAAATATTGTGATTAATTATTTGGTGACTTAAAAAACATTGGTTTTAAAGGTTAGTGGCACAAAACAAGTTAGACTTCTTACATTTTATAAGTAGAATTGATCAACTGAAAAATCATCAGATTAACTTTAATCATGTAATTAAAGTCAGACCTGAAACAGACTGTAAGTATAATGATACTTGTGCTTATTTTTCTGATTTATTATGTGCAGATTTGTTCCTTTGGTTTGATTTATATTTTCTCTGGAAATTCCCACATTTTTCCTCTGTTTCCTTAAGTTTCAGACAGACAGACATGCTCACAACTTTGTCTAGTTGTCTGCCTAATAGCTTGGAGTCTTCTCAGTAGTTTAATAGAGTTGCATCTACTGGATTGCATTAGATTCTGCGTGTGTGTGTGTGTGTGTGCATTACAACCTCCCCCTGCTCAGTGTGGAGGCAGACACATGGTGACTCTTGATTCCTGAAGGAACCGGACTGGAGCTGGCCAATCATGTATAAATTATTCCAGTGAGAACTCGCACGTTGCCTGTGCGCATGCACACATGAACAGTGAAAATGAAACCAGTAATAGATTCATACTCTCACTAAAGTACTCCTTTTTGTCATATTGAAGCACCCTCCATCTGTTTTTATTGTCTGGTCCTGTTGTGTTCCAGTGGATTTTGAGTTTGTCAATGTCAACTGATGATGACATCAGTAATGCCATAATGGCTATCAGATTTTTTATATGTGTTTGTGTGAAATTTGTTTCTACACAGGCCTGGAAAATGTGTGAATGTACAGTCCTGTTCATTTTACATTTAAAACAGCACCAGTTCTAATTATTACACTTGTGCACAGTTTTTGTACTTTCAAAGCAGGTAAATTGTTTCAGGCGTTTGCTGCAGTTCTTCTGTAGATTTAGACTGTCTCAGTGTCTTCTGTCAGCGTCTTCTATAATCTTCTAGAAATGCTGAATATTAATGGAGTTGATAGTCAGCAATGGAGTTATATTGTTCAGTCTTGGGTTTCATCTCTGTGCTTGTTGCAAGATTCCATTTATCTCTCTCCTTGTTTCTGTCTTATCTTTCCTTCTATTACCTTTCTATCTGTCTCCTCTTTCTGTCTCTGTCATTCTTCTCCTCTGTTCCCTCTGCAGCACCTCTCTGGATCTGTATGCCAATGTGATGCACTGCCAGGAGTGAGGACAAGACACGGAAATATCAACATGTTCATCAGGCAGAATGCACAAGGAGAGTACAGCAGCCTGGAGCATGAAGTGTGTGTTTTTGTGAATCACTTCATAGTAAACTACCTGTGTCTCTCTCTAAACAACAAACAAATTCATCCTCCATGTCCATCATGTCAGCTACTGATCGCTCAAACTCTCTTCCAGTGCTTTATTGTTCTTTATATATTTCAGCTTTCTTCACATCTGTATAACATGACACATCTTCATTTCATTTTGTTTCTTGGAGCAGGAGGTTGGGTGACAGCCTCTTCCTGGAGTGTTTCCAGCAGTTTTCCTGAAATCACCCGTGTGATTGTTGACAGTGCCACCATGCAGGTAGGTACAGCAAGTCCACACACTGGCATTCTGTTCCTTTCACTGTGTGGTGTTTATATCATCACCATCATCATGTAAGAACACCACACTGCCTTTTGTCAGAACATTGTGAATTTTGTGAATGGAAGACTTTTATTTGAGTATCTGCTTTAATTGTATGTGAGGTTGCTGGTTTCCTGGCTCCAGCAGTTGGATGTGATGGTCAGCCTGTACGGCAGCATTGTAAGCAACGTATGTACCGGATTGGTTGGTGGACTGGGTTTGGTGCCTGGAGCCAACTACAGAGAGGACTATGCTGTGTTTGAGAGGGTGATTTAAGAAGGGACAGAGGCAGAGAAAAGCATAGAGATCAAAATAGTAAAGGAAAGCAGGAAATGACTTGGCCATCCTGTCCACCATCATTAAGACTCAGGTCTGAATCTAAAATCTAATGTTACTAGTGTTTTTTTATTAGTAAGTAATCTCTCTTACCTTTAACCATCCAAGGTGACACCCACACAAGCTGTCACCCCTTTATTTAGAACTACCTCCTGAGGGCTGCTCAAATGTAGCTCCCAGAATTTGTCTCCCAAGGAGACTGAAGGCTGTGGAAACAAAAGCAGAACCTAAACCAAATGAGCCAATCTGGCTCACTAAGGCACTGATTACACTTTTAAAATGCAGATCACAAGCGGACATCCAAGACACATCGCCTGTCTATATGCATGCGTCTCCAAGGCGTCCAGCAGACCACTTGTGTTCCAGATTTCGTATAGCTCGATTAATGCTTCTGCATCAAATCCACTCAGTCTACACTGTAGGCTGCACAAATGGAAAGATTTGGAATAATACTCAGTACGTCTTGCATTAATATGCTGTCTGTCTGCATATCTAGATAAGGAAGCATGCATATTAATGCCAGCAGATACAGAGCACATCTGGAGGTGGTAACGTTATAAGTATAGTGTCTAGACTGCTGAATTGACTGTAAGTGTAACATTGTATGACTTTATTAAATCACAGACAGTGGACGTATGACATGAAATACGGAGATAAAGAATTGGACAGTATCACGCAACAAAAGTCCCCGAGCTGGCACAAAGCAGGACGTAACCCCTCCACCACCACCAGTCCACCAGATGCACCAAGAAGACTGCTCTACTTAATCAAGTATGTTTTAATGCTAATGTTTTAATGTCAGACTGTACTGAGGGACACATTAGTGCGTTGTTGGTTTTGGTCCTCTCATGGGATTGGTTTACCGTATATATTGACACAGCTACTTCACAGCCTCGAGAAAAGTGTTTTTCCACTTGTATAGTAGGAGGAGAAGCAGCTTGAGGGCTGAGCGGCCCCGTGTGTGAGTGTGTTCGTGTTTCTTTGTGTATGTTTAAGGTCACGCAGCGGGCCCCTCGATAATTAGAGGCCTCTCCAAATGAGAGAGAAATTGAGTGGAAGCAAATGGATTATTGCACTGTTGGAGAGAAAAGAAGAAAGGGGTGGAATGCAGGAGAGGATGAGAGGAGACAGGGAGGAGGCAGGAAAAACAGAGGACCCGGCTGAGGAAGGGAAGAAAATGCTTCTGAGAAAGATAACTCTCCACTTGTTGCTGCCTGGTCATCTCTCTCCCCAAAACCTTACATCACATCTGCCACCACGTCTGACACTGTCTATCTTCCCTCTGTCCCCTGTTCCCACCCCTCTTAATTGCTCGCTGATGCAAAATCACACGTACACATTGGTTTAATGTGTGTTTGAATGGTCTTTGATCATTCTGAGAGGGAATAGCCGCAGAAATCTCATTTGATCTGCTGGTGTATGGCCGTCGTGTGCACTTCTGTTCTGCACTGAATGTGGATCAAAGTCGGACTCCCAGCGACATGCTCAGTATCTACACACCGGAAATTACATTAATTCATGACGCAGCCTGTGCTTTTCACCTCTCTTCATCTCATCAACACAACCGCTTTCCATTGGAGATCTCCCTCTTTCTTCTTCTGCCACTTTTCATAAATTCAGGAGAGGTGAGGAGAGGGAGGGATGAGGTAAAAGCGGGGAGGGAAAGGAGAGTGGACCGAAGGAGGAGATGGGGACAGGAGTCAGCAGCGTGAGTTGGCAGAGGTCACAATCAGAGTAATAAGCAAGAGAAAAACACACACACACACACCCAGAACGGATGGAGTTAGTGAGTACAACTGCAGATCAGGTTGTCCCGACTCCTACAGATGCTTCGTGGGACGCCGAGGACGAGGTGAGGTAAGTCATCTACAGTTGCTTTCTCTCAGTTTTCTACTGAAATGGGGACATTAAATTCCATAGATAAGGTTGGAGATGTTACAAGTGGAGGCTCGGGATGGATGGATGCATCTGCTAAAGTCGAGAAAAAGGAGCTTTTGTGAGAGACAAGGAGAGGTGTACAGAGAAGGAGGGATTTGGGTTGTGACATAGAAAAATTAGTATTGAACAGCCAGTGTCCAGTTGTCTAATTGGATTTACATACTCAAAAGATGTTGGTGGTTCACAGAGAGACTGAGGAGAACTGACCATCAGCTTCATTAACTGAAGCAGAGTGTTTCTCAAGTGCTTTTTTTCTCCTGACCTGCAGACTGGAAGCTAAAAGCTCACAGTGTGTTCATACAAAAGAGGAAAAACATAACTTACACTAAAAGTGTTCACAGTTAAGTGTTTAGCAGCAGAATGAAAGTCGAAAGCTATTTTTCAAGATAAGAATAATGAAAGTAGGGACTGCTGAGTGCAGGGGAAAACCTGTTTGGTGTTAATATAGATAAATGAAACTGTCAGCAGCTTTACTTAATTTCTACTTTACGTGTTGATGGTGGTAAAAGAACTAAAAAGTACCAATACTGCACTATTGCAAGTAAAATGCCTGCAGTCACACTCCTGCATAAGTAAAAGTTCTCAAACATTCTCCGCAAACTCAAAAGAGCGATGCTGCATCGATGCTGAAGTGGAGCTAGTTCTACTACTTTATACACAGTTTGCTACGGCCAGAAGTTCCCATCCTAGGGGTCAGGCCCATTTAAAGGGTCACCAGATAAATCTGAGGGGTCATGAGATGATTAATGGGGGTGGAAAGAAGAAGAACAAAGTCATTCTTTGTGCTGATGTTTTAGACTTTTCTGCGATTAAAAAGAATATTGGATAAAAACCTCAAACAGTCGTTTAATTGAAACCTTGTGAAGAGTTTAACAACTCAGAGGCATCTGTGCTTTTTGTGAGGGGGTAGCTAAAAATGTTGAGAGCCAGCTGTTATATGTGTTGTATGTAAAAGTGTAATCTAAAAAGTAACCAGTGCCAGTAATACACTGTAATACTGTGTATTACAGTACACATTAACCAGCTGCGGACCACTTGTACAGCGACCTAATTACAACCAGCACATTTGCTCTTGGTAAATTCGAGGAGCCCTCTCAGCAGGCCTCTGTGTGTGTGTTGAACTGTGAAAGTGTACAAGGCACTACTGTAAACATGTTTCACGTCTCACTGTTTCACAATGAGCATGGTCAGGGAAGCCCGACCCTACACACACACACACTCCTATTAACTTTAGCTGTGTGTGTCGATTGGATGTTTACAGGCAGTGGAGATCAGCTAACATGCAGCCGCACAGACGCATCTAGAGAAAATACTTTGTGGATAATGACCATTTACAGGCTATTTTTTCCACAAACTGGCTAATGCTCATGTTTCATAACCGCTGATCACAATACAGGCTGTGATTACTTCTAGGAATATTATTGAGAGCTATAGAGAAAAGATGGGAACTGCTAATTGGCAGCTACTAATTGGGCTAAATATCGTGCAGTAAATCAACAGACAGTGGTGGAAAGTTACTCAGTGACTGTTGGTTGTCCAGTTGCTTCCCGTCTGCAGAGAAACTGACTGATGCCAGCACAGAGTTATAAAACAGTGTAGGGATTGTTGTGCCAAAGGATGTCATGAGGAAATATTGTTACTTCTCTACATTTGTTTGACAGCTGCGGTTACTAGTTACTTTACAGATTGGGATTTTGCATTAAAAACATATGAAAAGCTTACAAAATGAAACACTGCACCAGTGTTTTCCAATCACTGTGACTTGTGACCTTTGTCTCCTTGTCATGTTTCATTTGTCTGAGTACTAAGCAGTTCCTGTTTAATTTACATAAATAACTGAGGCCTACATATTATGATCACATAGTGGATTGATGCCTTTCATGCAGGACACTGGGGTTCAATCCCAGTATGGCCTAGCTCCAGTAGGTGACCTTAGGCAAGACCTCCTTATGTTTGATTCTGCCTAACTCAGATATAACAGAGACAGAACAAAGAGAGTGAAAATTCTGACAAGAACAACCTGGACAATTCTGAGTACCCCCCAAACCGGGAGAGTGACTCCAGCAGATACGAGGAACAACATCCAAGATCTCTGTCCAGAAGAGTGTAGTCCTAAGATACCAGGCAGGACCCTCAAGAAGTGGCCAATTTTATATGAAGAAAAAAAAGCATCCAAGACTAAAGATCAGGGAATACAAATGAATTAGGAGTTTCTCTGTCTTCCTTACACACTGATGCATTAATCTAATAAAGTCAAACATTTTAATACTGTCAGATATCATTTAACTTTCTGATACTGCAAGTGCACTTTGCTGATATGATTTTTTCTTAAGTAGAATTTTGAATGCAGCAATAAAGTACATATACATTATTGAATTGCTCTTTCCATATAAAATATAGCACATGTTCTGTCAGTTTTGTGATCTATTTTTTTGTTTTTTTAAAGACTCCTGTACACAGTGCTGATTAACCTATTAGATTGGGGAAAACTTGAGACATTTCACAAAACCACAGATGTCAACCTGAGAAAACTATCTGACACTCTGATAAAGTATCAGAGTCTCAATATACTGCAGTATACTCCCTCATAAAACAGATTTTTTATTGGCTAATTCAAAAAGTTGAAGTTTTAGCTTTGTCTCTCCTTTTTTTCTCCCAGGCAACATGTCCATCTCCACGGCAACAGTGCCATCCATTGACTGGTCGGTGGTCTCTCTGACCCCAGTGGGTACAAATGTCACAGAGCGGGAGCGTGATGCCCTGCTGGCAGTGGCCGAGGTGGTGGTGCTGGCCGTCATCTTGGTGATGGCGCTGCTCGGTAACGGTCTGGTGCTGACGGTGTTGCTACGGAGACGACTACACCACAACCCGCTGCACCAGTTCATGCTCAACCTCTGTCTTGCCGACCTGGCGGTGGCACTGTTCCAGGTAACCCGCACACAAACACACACTGGGTGTAACCCTTCTCCACATCTCAGCTCATCTTTCTACCTCCCCCTCCTCTCCCTCTCTGAGGTGTTGCCCCAGCTGGTTTGGGACGCCAAGGGCCGCTTTCCTGGCCCTGACTTTCTGTGTCGTCTGGTGAAATACCTGCAGGTCTTCGGGATGTTCGCCTCCTCCTACATGATCGTGGCCATGACAGTGGACCGCTACTACGCTATCTGCTGCCCCCTGCAGGCACACCGTGGCGGGGCCACACAGCGCTTGAACACCTTCATACTGCTGGCCTGGGGACTGTCGCTGCTGCTCAGCCTGCCACAGGTAGTGTAACACAGAAACTTATAGATAAAAAAAGATAATTTATAGGCCATTAATATGAAAAGCTCTTCGACTCGTTATGAACACACTGGTGGACCGCTTGACCTCTGACCTTCAGGGAAAATACTGCAGAGCTACGGAACTAAAAACTACTATAACCATACTTTTTATTTGTTAATTTGTTAACATTTACAATATATATATATACACAGTACTGTGCAAAAGTCTTAGGCCACTATTGGATGAGTTTTTCAGCAATGCTCTGACATCCATATATATTTATTTCTCAGTTTTTACATTAGAACAACTAGAAACACAAAAAGAAGGAACTCTGAGAAACTTATCAGATTTTGACAGGTCTTCTAGTCCTGTTTTTGTCCTTCACCTTGTCACTTTAGACTAAAGAAGCTATTTTTTTCTAGTTGTATTCTAACAGAGACTAAATAAATATATATATAGTTATAATGGCATTGTCAAAACAATCTAATGGCCGAAGACTTGTGCACAGAGCCTATATACTCAATATACACTACTCACAAAAAGTTAGGGATATTTGTCTTTCGGGTGAAATTTCAGGATGAACCTAAAATGCACTATAACCTTTACAGGTGAACTTAATGTGACCTTCCCTA
>JAUMHL010000028.1:23740260-23768521 GCA_032362345.1 Sandelia bainsii | reverse complement strand
ATTGATGCTCAAGGGCACATGACACATTGACATTTTTTGTTGTGGTATACTCACCACTGTTGTTGGCTTTTGTTTCAGAGATGAGGAAATCACCATTGCATGCTTCTACTTAAATGCCCTACTTTCATGATATAATCACTGTAGTGTGAACTTTTTACGTTTTCCATAAACTTCACCTGAAAGCCAAATATCCCTAACTTTCTGTGAGTAGTGTAGATGATATGTTGAGTTTTGCTGTTGGCTTGCTGGAAATTAGAGACGTGTCCCTAACTATTAATGAACATTATAAACAAAGGCCTGACTTCAGGAGAGGATTAGGGACAGAATAAAAACATTTCCTCAGAATTCTGAGATTAAGGTTTCCTATCCCTTAATGGAAACATTATAAACGTTAGAGAAATCACTGCATGTGTTTTTTCTGTCTATTTACTCAGCAACAAAAACCAGTCACAATAAAAAATATAATTGTAGGCTGTAGGGTCATTATGTCCTAGACCAACAGGGAGTGTCAGGGAGATAAGATTTTTTGCACATTTTTATAAATGTCCTCATGTCCTCAAATATTTTCTGCTTATAGCACTGTCAAGTGAACACTGAACCCACAGGGAAAGTCCTTAAATTCATTGGGCATAGAGTTACATACAGGGGGAATTTTTCCCCCATTTATAAATCTCTTTGGTGTCACCTCACATGCGTTATTTCCCTCCAGATTTTAATTTTCTCCCGTTCAGAAGTGGCCCCAGGGGTGTACGAATGCTGGGGCAACTTTGCTGAGTCCTGGGGCCTCAAAGCCTACGTGACCTGGATGACCCTGGCTGTCTTCATCCTACCTGTTCTCATCATCACTGTCTGTCAGGTAGACATGGACAGACCTTTCAATTTTCTAAATAGTGTAGAAACTAAATTGTATTTGTTAAAACATCAGAAAAACAATTTCTCCCATCTCTTCACCTCCAGGTGCAAATCTTCAAGGAGATCCACAACAACCTGTACCTCAAGTCAGAGTGCCGCCTGTCCCCCACCTCCCTCCCTCGAACCACACAGAGCCACAGAGGAGGAGTAGGAGAGGGACGCAGGACAGGGAGGTCCAATCTGCCTCTTTATGTCTCATCACACATCTTCAACAACACTGGCAGTGACACCAGCTTAGACCCTGGATCCTCCAACCAGCACCTGCCGATGGGGTCACTCAGGTCCAGCGTTGCCTCACATTATGATGCTCACAGCTACTCTGCTGTTCACCCTGGTAAGAGACACACATTTATGCCTCTTCAAGGACTCTCCTTTAAGTAGTTTTCAGGGTCAAAGGTCAAACAGCAGCCAAGTGGTTGAATTGAATGTCCTATTTTGTCCTGTCATTTGAGATCCACTCAAGAAGGGATTTTAGCAGTAAGAGCAGTGTAGGGATGTCTGTGCACCTGTTGAACACCTTGGTCCACACTGAAATGTATCAACAATTGAATTGAATGGACTGCTATTAATACCTACAGCCAGCACGAAAGCTTTCATTTTGTCCAGTAAAGTGCATGCTAAACACAACCTGAACCAAAAGTTCTGCAGTGGTATAAAAAAAGTTCTGCTCAGACAAATTTTAAAGTTTGCACAATCATTCTATACAACCCACAACAGCAACACGCTAAGCTAATGAAATCAGCTTTCCAAATGAAATAACCTGACAAAACTTGGATTTTCCTGACACAAAGTGAAACTTGAGTGACAAGATAAACAGCATACAGTAGCTACACAGCAACCAACACAAGAGCACTTACACTAGTACCAGTACTGACAGCGTTTGCAGTTCCAGTGTTCTTGTGTTTTATTTGAGAAGTTTGCTACTTTTGCTAACCTCAGGATGTTTAGCTTGCAGCTACCTAACATGTTGACATATCAAAAACTAAAACTCCTCCGGCTTTGAGACTAAAAAGCAGTTGGCAGCGTAGCTGGAAATCCTACTGCATACTTGGGTCAGGTTGTGAAAACAATCGTCCATGAAGTGCTGTGACAGATAAAACCATTGTGTGAAGTCTGTTGCTGGCCTCTAACTGTATCTATTATTGTTTTATGGTTTGGGAAAAGTAAAGTTAATTTTCATTTGAATCCGGACAAAACACTTTAGTAGCTCACCTGAGAAGATGTGTGAGACAGAAGACTCAGTGTGTCTAGGAGGCCAAAACTAATATCCAGTTATGGATTTTCCACACAGTTAAGCTTTTTGAAAGAAAAAAACAAAACAAATTTGCCAGACTGACATCTGAACTTTTCACAGCAAACACAGATTCACCTCAAACTTCAGTCCTCTGACTATGTGTAACATGGACACACAACCCGTTTAATAACACCAGTTCAGTAACAGCTTCAGCTTCTGAACAAACAGAGAAGGAGCAAAGCCTGACAGGTATATATGACAGTCAAATATCAGTTTAATCTGAGCTGTAGTTTGCATTTAGTTCCTATTAGCAAATGTTAACATGCCGATAGTGTAAACTAAGATAATGGAGACCATTATCCTGTAGATTCTTAGTCCCGTTTGATCATAATCATCTCTCTTGGCAAGACAGTGAATAGTGGTATTTTCCAAAGTGTACTGTAGTCTTTTATCAGTAGTTTCTGCACAAAGTGATGCCGTGTGCAACTGAAATTAAAGAATAAAAAAAATGATGGTATCATCTTTAACAGTAAACATGTTTGCATCTTCTTTGTTTTAAGTGTACACATGAGTAGTAGTTCCTCTTCATAAAAAAAACCATAGACCTACACTTCTACTGCCATATGTGGGGTTTAACATAGAGACGCCAAACTGTTCTAAATTACTGGTCTGTTCCTTTAAAGTCCTGTTTCTGTGTTCTCTGTCAGTTGAGCTGAAGTCTGACATGCTGCCTCACCCTGCAACACCTCCTGCCATCTACTGCTCCCAGCCCAGATCCACCCCTGTCCGTGGTGGAGAGGTATCGGCAGCCATGTCAAAGACAGTGAGGATGACACTGGTCATTGTGCTCGTCTACTCGCTTTGCTGGGCCCCGTTCTTCAGTGTCCAGCTGTGGGCCGCCTGGGACCCCGACCCACCTCAGAATGGTGCAAACACACACTCAAAATACTCTAGATTAGAAATAATTTTTTACATTTATACAGTTTAAACGTGTGTGTGTGTGTGTGTGCGTGTGCGTGTGTAGGTGTACTGTTCACCCTGCTGATGCTGCTTGCCAGTCTGAACTCGTGCACCAACCCCTGGATCTACTCTGCGTTCTCCAGCAGCGTCTCTCCGGAGCTCCGACTGCTGCTGCTCTGTCGTACACACTCCCAGCGCCGAGGCTCTTTCCCAAACGACTCCACCACCACACACACCTCCAACTACTGAACTGTAAACACAACCGCTACACAAGTGCAAAATCCTGTCGTGTAACACAGAAATACACGACTGAGTCTGTGCGATTTTGCTACAAATCTAAAATTCCCATTTTGCCACATGTGAAGGGTTGTAGTTCAGGATATCTGCAGGATTCACTAGGTTATGGACTATTTAAGACCTTTTTATAGAAAATAATATAGTTTTTTTTTATTCAAAATTACAACTTCAGGCAGGCAGATGTTATAGAAAGTGGATATAACAGAGATAAAATAAACAATGCGGCAGATGACGAAGCTTCTTTGCAGGTAAACACTTAACTCTGAACACAGTGGGGTAACGAGGAGCATATGTGCAGACAGGTGAGAGATCAGATCAGCGTTTTTTTTTTAAAGTAGCAGCCAATCAGGGCTACAGGGTTTTTTAGAAGTAGGGGCAGAGCCAGAGGGGGACCATGGGCGGCACAGACCACAGCAAAAATCTGGTCACCCCTGGTGCCCTAAGATCCAGTCTGTCACTTGTGCATCTTGTGGAGTAGATTTTTTTTCAACTCCCATGTTTTTTACACTTCGTCTTCTTTCTCGGCCTCATTTAGTGAAGCGTAACTTTCCCAGACAGGGGCTTAAATTGCAAAAACATGTTATAAACTAATTATCAATATCTGTAATGTGAGTTTTCAGGTTTCACGTTCTCTCGCTCTTTGTAGCAGACAAAAATCAATGAATCCAAACTGTACCTGAAAACACCGTTGATGTCTTTGTTCTGATGCTACATTAAAACCATGTTTGTCCAGTAAATGTCTGCTGTCAGTCTGGTGAAGACAAACAGGCCACCACTAAGCACAGAACAAATGTTGGGAGTCGGTGCGGGTTGGATGGAACGATGCTTCCGCAGCACTTACACACTGCTCACGTCTCACTTTCAGTGTGGACTCCAGTAGGAAAATGCTTGGTACTTGTCTTATGAATCTAGAACCTTCAGCACAATGATACGTCATCATATCTGAAGCTGAAATAAAGAAATCATAATAGCTTTTGGGTCTGGATTCACAGTCACTTGTGTTTCCTAAATGGACAAATTGATTTTCACTGTTAAACTATGATGAATAAATGTTTCCTTCATTTTTTTTAAAAGCAGTAATCATTGTAAGTGAACATGCTGCTAATGCAAAGAAAAATGTCCTTTTCTACTTCAAAGAACTAAAATGTTTTGCTTTAAAAATCGTTTATTCAGTCAAATAAACACATAAAAACATTAAAACATCTAGTGCCACTAAAAGAAACAGGTTATTTCCCAGAACTTTTGATTTGACTGATTTGTTCTTAAAAACACAGAAGGTGCTGTGGACTAGTACAGTACTTTTCAAAAACCCTGCACTGGAAAACATTGAGTTTCTCAATGAAATGGTTTTGTTGCAGTCTTTTCAGTTTTCAATTACTCAACCTGAAGGTTTTAGGCTATTTTGAATAAGCACATCAAACGACAAACCTGCGGCGTGATGAATGTCACTCTGCTGTAACTGGGGCAGGGGGGAATGTGGGGATACTGGTGGCAGGAGGCCTGTCTGCAGATCATCTCTACTCTTACCCTTGAAACATGGACCTGTCCATTGTCCCTAACAGAGATCACTTCAACAGAAAACTTTCTTAGTTTACACAGAAACTTAATAATACTGGTCTCCAGTTAATACCAACAGGTGCTAATGGGAGAACAGGATTATGAAAAAACAAAACAGAACTGCTATTAAAACCAACTGACATTTACTTTTTAGACGACACTTTGTAACTGGGCTGAAAACTAACACATTTGGTCATGGTATAATTGCCAAAAGAGCTTTCAAACAAACGTAACATACAGTGGAAAAGTACTCCCACCCTTCAACACGTTCACTTACAGTCCTGCTTAAACACAAAATGCCGCTTTACACACGTGAACAGGCTCGTCTTCAGAGAAAGAATCACTGGATAGGAGAGAAAGCAACGCTTTTATTCTACACTGTTATTGTGACCATTTTCTGCTGTGGATAAATGCATATTAGTGAGTATTTCTGGCAGTGGGGCTGTGGATGTGGGATATGAATATGTGGCTGATTTCTTACTTCTATGACAGTAAACTGATTTCGGCTTTTGGACTGTGGGACAAAACATGACGTGAAGACCTGAAATCCAGAAACCTGCCCTGGACATTTATCAACCAAACTAATCATCCGTTAATTGAGAAAATAAGTGATAGATTGTTTAAAAATCACTCCGCTGCAAAGGTGTAGGTGGTGACACGATCAACTCATTGTTGGCAAGAAAAAAAAAGTGTTGATCACAGTGTAAATCTTGTGAACCTTCAAAACTATTCCTTAATTTATCAAGTGTTCATGGTTTCAAACTGTGACTGAGCAGCATTTCAAAGACTAAAATATTAAAACATCTCATGTAGAGCAAATTGTTTAAAACCTCCACTTATTTTCCCACAAGAACAAAAAAATAGGGGGCAGTGTTACTCCTGGGTTTAAATGTGTCTACTTTTTAATCAACAGCGATGTATGACGAGCTGCTGTGGATGAAGGGTGTATGGTACAAGATTTTACACACAAGTGCACACAAAGCTATGTACACACTTGCCATACACAAGCCCTCACTTCCCTGTCTCTTTCCATTTCCAAACATCGACCAGTTTTGTTCCCTAGATCCTCCGACTGCAGACAGAAACACTGCTTCTCCATGTGCGGTGGTGATATTAACTCCACACACTTAACTAACATGTCAACAGATGCTGGAACTCGATTTACAATATGAATATGAATGTGTCCTTTTAACTGATGTTCCACGCTTTGAGGAGTGAAGCAACGTGTGTGTGTGTGTATGCAGACCGTGAGGGAAGATGTGCAGCACTGTAACACAATGTACTGTGACTGAATCAAGGCCGAGTGATTCATAAGAAGACCCTGAGAGTGAAGTCCTCCTTATTTGACTGGATTCTGAATTTTACAGTCATTCTGTCTGTTGTGCGTCTACCTGGTGGGTTTATATTAGCCGTGTGGCGTGTGCTCCTGGAGGACGTATCAAAGGCACAAATACCAAATCAAGGTCTCATTGCAGTTACACTGCTCAACTAAGCTTACAGTCGCTCAAATTTTTTTATGAGAAAAGTAACCGTTTCCATGACTGCACTGTTGTGTGCGAAGGTAATTCTCGCTCTTCAAAGATTGTGTGTGGTTCTATTGAGTAACTGCAACTTGTGTGTGTGTGTGCGTGCGTCTGTGTTTCTGCAGTGTGTGCGTCCGTCTCGAGTCACTTTCTTTGAAATGTTCTACACCGTGTCCTCGTCCATCCTGGCGACGTCATCCAGCGTGACGGCGGCCGCTGCAACGTTTTCGTCAGATTTCTGCGGCGATGACTGTGCCAACATGGCGGTGCGCTCCTCCTTAGGTTCCTCCCGCTCTCGCCTCTCCTCTGCTTTTCTCTCTCGGTCCAGCAGGCGGTAGTTGATGCCCATTCCCACGAAGAGGAAGACACTGGCGACGATGAGGATGATGCCGCAGGATACGTAGGTGTAGTTGTAGTGTTTGTAGTAGTCATAGAAACTGCCTGGAGGTGGAGAGAGACACGGCTCAGATTCAACACGTCAACAATGGTGTGGATCAATACTTTAACATCCTGTTGCCATTTGCTTTTCAGTAGCTCAGGCTGTGAGAACATTTACATTATTTTCTGACATGTTACAGACCAACTATTAATTTAGAATATGATGGCAGATCAGTTGCAGACCTGATATATTGTTAACCACCTGCAGTTCTCATGCAGTCATGTTTGTTAGTTTAATTGGAGTTAAAGCCATCTAAAAAAAAGTACACCCCTACAACACAACCCCCCTGTCCTGTGATGCATGCTGAATGTCTCACCTGTTAAAGGGGGGCCCAACAGCACTGGTGCACACTCCACTATAGTGACCAGACCCACTGCTGACGAGAACCTTTGGGCTCCCACCAGGTCCATCAGGGTCTCAAACAGCACTGCACTGAGCCAGCCAAAAGCAAAACCAAAGAAGATGGCGTAGACCACAAACCCAGTGTAGTCCACCGACAGTGGCGCCAGCACGTGACACACGCCGTTGTAAAGGACAGCAGCTGCAAAGAAGTACTGCACCCTTGGCCGGACCCACTTGGTGTTGGCCAGCAAGCCCATGGAGGGCCGAGCGAACATGTCAACAAATGCCAGGACTGACAGCAAGAAGGCCGCCTTTTCTTTGCTGATGTCGTTACTCTTGGCATAGCTGGAGAGGAAGACGAGCGGAGCGAAGAGGCCGAAGAACATGACGACGTTGCCCATGAGGTACAGCAGGAAGCCGCGGTGTTTGAAAAGGGTCAGGTCGATGAAGGAGTTGATGGTCTGCAACACTGTCTTCTTAGGCTGCAGCTGTGCTGAGTCCACAGCCTTGGCCGCGCCTGCCTCAGAGTCTGGCTTGGCTGTCTGAGGTTTGAGCCCAATGGGGCGCATGAGGGAGCCGGCCACGCAGCAGTTGAGCAGAAGTCCTCCCAGGATGAGGAAGCTGCCTCTCCACCCAAACTCATCATACATCCAGGTGTTGATAGGTGCCAGCGTGGACAAAAACACAGGGCTGCCTGCCATGGCAATGCCGTTGGCGATGGGCCGCCGTTTGTAGAAGTATTTACCGATCATAGTGAGGGCTGGATTCAAGTTGAAAGCCAGTCCCAAACCTGGAGAGAGAGGGTGAAAGAGGAGGAGACAATGAGCTAACTATTGCTGTTTGTTAACCCTTTGTTTCTTTTTCCTCAACTCTCTGTCCACCACCCACTCAGCACTAACTCTGCAAAGAAATATTGTATGTGGTCGGGGTTAGGGGGGAGTTGGGTATACAGTGCAATATGTTCATTTATAATCACTATGGTCACTATTCCAGACACACACATTGTCCATTTCTGTTCTGTTTCTGGCCCAAAACTGTGTGTCTACCAGAGACCATCAGTCCACCAGTGGAAAATTGATTGTGGCTCCCATATACACAACAACCAGACATTTTGGTGTTTGTAACTGTTTTCAGCTAGTTCGTTTGGCTCATGGACTATGGTACACATACATACCATTTTAATGATGCCAGCTCTATAGAGAACTAAGCAAACTGAGAACAAATAAGATTTGAATTTCCACATTTTAACAGCACAAATAAACACATTAAATTACATTACTTACATTTAAAACTATCAAAATTGAAAACTCATTTATATAGAGATCTCTCATGCTAGTTTCTGAAACCACAGAAACACTCTTTTTAAAGCACAAGACAACAGTGATATTGATGTGTATGTTGATGGTGATCTGGTTCACTCTGGTTCAGCTTCCAAGGGAACATTTATGTGCAGCTGGAAATGGGTGAAAACACTAACCTCCCACTACTCCGATGAAGAAGTAGAGCTGTGCCACAGTGTTGCAGAAGGAGGCCGCGATGAGTCCTGACCCTGCCAGACAACCGCCGAGGATGATGATTGGTCGACTGCCAAATTTGTTCACAAGGATACTGCTGATGGGGCCTGGATTGAGAGAAGAAAAGAGACAAGTGAGAACAAGACATAACGTCACATCAAGTGAACAACAAAAAGACCACTATAGTGTTGGGGTTTGATTCTTATTCTGCAACCTGATAATCAGTGGAAAATCTACAGAAAATAAACCAGTAATGAAACAAATCTATAGTTACAGGCCCCTTATTTATTAATGTTTTTTTTTTTGTTTTTTTTAACTACAAAACAGATCCTGTCATCAAAGTCTACATATTTAATCTATTTTTAAAAAATCTATTAACACCCACACACACACACACTTCCTAAACTGAGAAATTCACAGTAACAGAAAATTGTTGACAGAACTAAAAAAGCCCCATTCATATTTCACATCTACTTTAACTGATCGCCAGCAGGTGGCGCTACATTGCCAGAAATAAATGAGGGAGAATGACTAACACATTGAGTTAAATTGAAAAAGAGAAGAGAGAAGCAGGAAGGAGCCAGGCAGTGTAAGGTATGGTAATGTGTTTTACCAAAAAGCAATACACACAGAGATAAGAGGATCATGAGAGAAGAAAAAAGAAGCACAGAGGAAGAGAAGGTTGTTTAAATTCTAAAATAACCTTTATTGAACTGCTTGAAAGAACACAGCCACCCAGTCACAGGAGACACAGAACAAATAAAAGTCAACCACAGTCATAACAATGCCCCACTATCCCTAACATTCAGATAGACGAGACCAACTGTCCACTGTCCAGTAGCTTCCAGTGTACAGAGCCCATGAAAGTTCATTCTAATTTAGCCATGACTGCTGCATGCAAGTTGATCATGCTTGGTCCAGAATTGAATTAAGTAAAACACCATCTCCAAACCCTGAAACCACACCCTCAGTAAATCAAACACCACCACCAGATAATCTGACACACGACAAACAAATGTTTCCTCCTGTGAACATAAAGATCACTGCTCCCTGTGACCACAATCCAGGTGTGTTGTGTGTCTATTTGTAGCTATCATCACATGTACAAGCCTCCACTGGAGATTAGAGGCCTGTTTATCAATTGGCAAGTTTGAGAGGGAACGCCAGCACCACCTTTTAGGGCAAAGTCGGGGGCCAACAAAAACTCAACTCCTCCATCCCTGTCAGAGAGCAACTCAACAGTAAAGCAGATCTGGTAGAGGACCTCCCTCCAGACCTCATCTAGGCTGGAGGTTAAAAAGGACAAGAGCTGCCCTCCCTCTCCTGCACGTCTCCGACAACAGGACTCTCCCTCCAGAGAGGGGAGGGGAGGAGTCCACGTGTCAGCTTGCGTGCCAGACTCACTATGAATGGGCCTTCACATGAATCCAGGCTGACACTGGCTCTGCTGGATTTGAATACAAAGTAAAGGCCTACACAACCTATGCACAGCAGATCCACCTACAACTATTCAACATCAAAGTGCAGACACAGAAAGAGTGAGACCATCACTCCACAGCCAGAAAAAAATACATCAGCAGCAGCTCCTTTAATTATTGGTTTGGTGATTTGATTAAAGCTGCTCCTGCCACTTGTTTCACACTGAACTCATGTCAGTGTAGTTTTTCCCTTATTTAGGGAACCATAACAAATCTCTCATTCTCCAGGCCTAATCATATCAATATCCTATAATCCCTCATAATTGCTGACAGATTAATCAGTCATGAAAATTGTGCTTAATTGCAGCACTAATGAGAGGACAAACGTAGTGGACAGTTCTAAGTCCTCAGAAGACACACTGGGTTTTAGTATCACTAGCAGGGTGCTCTCACTCTGCATCCATTTCCTTACAACCAGCCTGGGCTCCTCTCTCAGACCATGGTGGTTTTGCCCTTGAAATTTGGCAGCTGACCACAAAGGCTGGGGGGGCACTCTGGATGCACGAGCGTTCACTCACGCACTCACTAAATACCTCTCCTGGACACCTCATCCCCCTGTGCTGTGTCTGTCGCTGAGGGTCTGACTGCGGGGGCACAGAGCCCGAGTGTGTTGGCAGGCTGCCATGTTCGGGGTGGTGGGTTTTCCATGATAAAAGACTCGTGATCTACTAAAGATACACAATGCAGACACCATACTGCAGCATTTCTTCAGAACACAAAGTGGACCTTCACAAGGACACCGATGAATCTGCGTCTGCTCGACACTCGCATCAGCAAATCAGTAGTGACAGTCTTTGTTTCTATCTGGAGAAATACAAAGAAGGCAGTGAGTGGGGTTCTCAGAGAAATTATATAAACTACCCCCACCTCGCCATCATTTGCTCTCTCACAGTAAAAGAGCAGAACACAGGAAATGAAAGAGCTGCTTCTTTATTCACTCTTACAGCTCTGGATCACAGTGATCACAGCAAATGTCAGCAGCTGCTGATGACTCAGTCCCTGCTGCACTAAAACAGAAGGAGGGACATGAGAAACATGAGTGGATTTGCACCAACACTTACTATTTCTCCACCAATGACATTACTCTCAGAAGCCACACCCTCCAGCTAG
Source organism: Sandelia bainsii (assembly GCA_032362345.1). Lineage (NCBI taxonomy): Eukaryota > Metazoa > Chordata > Actinopteri > Anabantiformes > Anabantidae > Sandelia > Sandelia bainsii. The sequence continues at coordinate 23,757,155 of JAUMHL010000028.1, read as the reverse complement.
AACTGCACCTTTAAAAAGGGGACAGTGCAACATTTTTGGGGGGATATGCTCATTTGCTGCTTTCCAGTGAGCCGGATGAGAAACAAATCGATACCACTCGTTTGTTTATGTGTGGCACATATGAAGCCAGAGCCAGGATGTGATTTGCGTCGCTGAACCAGAAAGTAGTCCCGCATAAAAAATTCATCTCTCATTCATTTGAGAGGGCTGTGTTTTTGTCCCCTCACACACAGGTTTACTGTCAGACATGGGTGCAGTATCCTCACGCTAATGTTCAGACAGGTCCAACAGGAGTCATTTTGTTCCTTCAGGGCATGAGTGAATGCAATTTTGCACCGTCATTGTGACTGAAATATCTTAATACCTAAATCTCAACAACTCTAAAACACATGACGAAAGATCAGAGAGAACACAACTGAATCTTGTTTTGCACATTCGCTCAGCTTCTCAAAGTTCACCAACACAACTTAAGTCCTTTCACTGAGCATTATACATTTTTCCCTGCAGCTCAATGACTGCACTAATGATTACGTAAACCTCACATGCATGCACTCTTAATGTCACCCCATATAGCCTTCTTTCACTCACTTCTGTAATCTTGCACTGCTCCAAACATTAAATAAACACTTCAGGAGGTTAAAAATAACCTTTTATAACAAATGACATTAAAAACATTTAATAACATGAAGGGTGATGAAGAAACGCCTGTATTTTCAGCTCCCTGTGGCTTTATGGAGACCATCAGCACATTTTTCTTACTGTCAGGTCTGCAATTTACTGTTCTGGGTCAATCTCACCAATCTTATGGATTTGGTCTCTTTACTGGAAAAGCTCTAAAAAGCTTTATGCTGCCTGTCTAGCACCTAACAGCAGACAGTACGAAACTAGTTGGTGAAAACAGAGCATAGAGCAGCAACAGTGGCAAACAGTTTTTAAAGCTCCAGTGAAATCCACAGCATCACTGCTTTTACACATTGTACTCAAAAACTCTGACAGTAAGTTGTCGGTTTTGAGTAGCAGCGTAACTGATGCCGCAAAGGGCATCGCTATATGCTACACTCATTTGTCAAGGGAAAACACATAAAAGTTCAGCGAAGTTAATGCAACATTAAGCAACTTACCTTAGTGTAAAGGCCTATCAAAATTGTATATAAGTTTAAGTGTTTCTAAAGACTTAAAAAAATAAAGTACAGAATTTTAAATGTTAGACTCATAGAAACAATGAGAACATTTTCCTCAGTAAAATAGTCAAGACCAAATCAGAGCTAAAAGAAATGGAATAGTGGACTTCGATTTAGTGAAGTACATGTACCTCAAATGTGGACTTATGTGTGCTATTTAAATAAATTTACTTAGTTACATCAACATTTGTCACTATGCACTTTCTAATGTTTCTTGTTAATGCCAAATGTTAATCAATCTGATTTATAACAACAGTAACCTACGTCTTTTACATGTTTCGGTCTCCACTGAGTTTACTTATCGTTTATTACAGTTCTTGCGGCGTACTGCTGGGTGTGTGGAAAAGCTGTACAGTAAGGCTTCTGTAGCTCCAGAGGGAGCTGTGTGGATTTCCTGACTCTGTATGTTTGTTACCACGTTCACTATACTGGCAGCTGACATCAACTCAGCTCCTTTATCTTGTTAAGTATTTCTATTTTCTATTTCTTTTTCTTCTATTTCTTATTTTTAAGTATTTCATCCCTTCAAACTAATGAACAGAGAGGGGAAGGAAATCAGCTCATTCTATTGGTTCATGTAAAAACCAAACTCTCATTGCACATATCTTCTTTCTCTCTTTACCTACATGCAGAGCATCCTGTGCATTTACTGGTTCACACAACTACTCAGCTGTCGCAGACGTCATTCAGTCACAGTGAAGTAATGAGTGTTTTTTTGCCCCACCTCTGGGGAAGACTGTGTGTGTGTACGTGCGTTGTCTCATGTGTAACCAGTCGGTAAGTAATAGGGCTGTGGTAATTTGTGCCCAGGTTTTGTTTATAAAATAAAAAAAAGGTAAAGCTTGTACAGGCAAGTAATGCTCGTCAAGACTGAACTGGGAAACCTGAGAGAGAGAAATTTTAAAAGGAGGAAGAAATGATTCTAACATCTGGCTCCTATTACGCAACTTTACTCCTCCCCTCTCTTCGTCTGTTGGCACTTCTCTCTCCTAAACGGGTAAACCCTCTGTGTAAAAATGCAGATCAACACTCCGCTCTGAACAGAGTGAATGAATGAGTCAGGGAGACCATTTTAAGATTTAAACTGAAAAGACAAACCAAGACTAAGAGACAGCGAGATGGCAGGGTGTAAAAGTCAAGAACTTGATTTGTGTCTTAAGAAAGAAGAGAGAAATGTGATCTGAAACCTGACCTGAAACCGGATCGGTCTCTTTCTCTCTTAAATCCTGCCCTCAATTGTAAATGGAAAGGTCCTTGTAGTAGTGCAAATAAAATGATAAAGATGAAAACAGCTCAACAATTAGATGACTCACTGAGAAATTTAGTAGATGAGCCTCAGTTGTACCTCGTGTTTGGTGCTAATAAGCTCATTTTAGTGCACCAACATGCTGAAATACAATGCTGAGCGCGGCAAACATACCTGCTAAACATCAGCACTGAGACTGTGAGCAACAATAGTCAGACCAGTTACTATTCTCATTAGAAATCAATCTGCAGATGACGTTGTCAACCAATCTCTTTATCATGTCATCTATGAAAGGCCATAAAAATAGTGATCACGTCCATCATTCTTTGCACTAACCCAAGATTGCAGTTTTCCAAATGTCTTGGTCAATCCGAGCCAAAAGTATTTGGTTTACGGTGATTAAAAAAAAACACTGTACAAGCTGCAACCACAGTATATGATTGACTTAATGAACAAAAAATATACTTCCACAAACACATTTATCTTTACAGTCATCTCTTTGCTATAGACTCTTAAATGCACACTGAACTAAGTTCAGCTGTTTACAGTGATGACAGAATAGCTATGAACAGATTTCATAAACCAAGTTGTATAAATAGCTTTAGCCGGATTACAGTACATCAAATATGTGCAGGTTTTCATATCTCACTTGCAAAGCACTCTGAAGGATCCGTTTTGGCAGCAAGTGTTATTTAACATGTGAGAAAGTACTGAATGAATGGGAGAGATGGGCTGATAGTGCACTTGTGGACAGACATAGTATTAAAAAAAGGGTTTGTTTTTGCTTTAATTCAATGAAGGATGAAAGATAAGGATTTGCTTTGGGCTAATGTGATTATACACTGAATATTTTGGGAAGATAAACTGTAAGAGTATTTTTCTGACATTTTATCAGTGAACCAATTTATTAGACACATAAATTATTTGCAGATTAATTGATGAAAGCTATTGTTAACTGCAGCCACGAAACTAATATAAACCTCCTACAGTACACTTAAGGCTCTGCTGATGTCATTTGTTCACTTTGACAGTGTATTATTAGGCACCGTCTATTCAGTGCTATAAACCATGTAAAAGTACTTTGTGTTATGTGAAAAAGAAACCAGTTGTAATAGACAGTACTCACCTCCTCCATACATCACTGCCAACATGATGGAAGAGATCCAGGACACCTGACTGGGTGTGGCGTTGAAGATGACCTCTATCTCTTTAAAAAACACAGTGATGGATTTTGGGAAGGCATATGAGAAGCCAATGGAGATGAAGGCACCGAACACCACTGCCCAGCCCCATCCACCCTCAGGAGGGGTGTACCCCACAGGCCCACCCACTGCTGGAGGCATGCCTGCTCACAAATGAGTAAAGGACGACGTAGGAGAGGGAGACCGAGTCGAATGCGGCTTCTGGAGGACAGCTGACCTTCAGAGGACTGGACAAGGCCTGGCCAGCTAGAGATCAGCACTCAAAATAGGACCTGTGGGAGAGACAAAGCAGAGAGCTTGTAAAAATCCACAGACCAATACACAAAGATTAGACAATGAGGACTTGGTGAAAATGACTGCAGGGGGGCCCTGTGTCATCCTTCTCTAGAACTACCAAAGTACTGCCTATGCATTTATAATAGCTGCGCTTGCAAATGTGCCCATTTACAGCTGGGGATGTGTTAAACTCGCAAAGTCCAGAGTTCGTACACACATCTACTATCACATAGTTTTTCTTAAGGGCAATTTTTCCTGTAAATGAGCCATGTTATAAAATATTTGTTCGTGTTGACTGGCAGCAGGCAATGACTGATGAACCAGTCCTCACACTGTAATGATAGAGGAATTTAGCAATCAGACTGCACTCATCTGAAACACGTTTCTCAGTAATTTCACACTGTAAGAAAAGCTTTTAGGAAATCTGGCAGAACTTAAATCAAGATTGTGCCAACTGTCGTGGAACACACTAAAAATAGGCAGTGTGCAAACTGAATGCAAAAATAACACAAACAACTTATCCTCGTTGTCAACCTCGTCTTATAGTCTGCTTTTCTAAGAAGCTTGTAACCAAATTGATCCACTACAGTTGCTGAACTAACAGACAATTCATTAATCACTTGTGTAACATTTACAGCTGAGATCTCTGGGCTTCTTCCATGAACACATGCATCTACAGGTAGTACACAAACTACACAGGGACCTCAAATTGTCAGCAGACAATATATACACACATTTGGGATAACACTGGTAGAAAAACCAACCAACTGTCCGTTACACCCCAGGTACTGAGAGGGGATTCAGCTAAGCTTGTTTAAACTAATGAATAGCCAGGGATCATGCTCTCTTGCATGGTATTTAGCCTGGATCTTGCAGTAAACAACCTGTGCTCCACCAATCATTACACTAGAAGTCTATTACAGTAACTAGTTAACTACTTATCTGTCACACTGCTTCCACACATTACGCGCTGCTGATGCTCATTACATTACTATCACACGTGTCAGTCTGAACTTCACACTTTATACACCATATATGAATATTTTAAATGTGACTGCTCATTGCCCTGCTTTTATCCCCCGCCAAGATTTTATTATATTTGTCTCCAGTTTGAGAAAATTGTTCAAGCAGTTACAAAAAAGCTGATGTGTTCAAAGCTTTATGTTAATTCTTTCCTTCTACAAAGTTTAAATGTATTCTCGTACACTATTCAATATCTGTTCGATACTAAAAGTCTCTAGTAACCTACTGAGAAAGATCACCCACCTCTTTAGCTTTGTGCAGCTTTTAGTGCACTATTTTTGTCTGCATGCAAAAAGACTGAGTCCCATGACATGACCCAATCCAAATACCTACATTTAGACAAAACAACAACTCAGTGTAGACCATATTTTGGTGTTTTTCCTGCTTATGTGGCAAATTTTTTTATCCCCAAAAAACTCCCGCCTGACTCTAGGACTATTTCAGATATACCAGAAAGAAAACACCAGAAATTCATTATAGTGAGAGAGTTATAGTTTTGTACAAATGATCAATATCAATGGTGGGAGGCTAACTAACAAACCTATCTATGTATGATACAGTACAGAACAACAGGACAAACTACCAAAATTACTCCCTAAAACCCAAAACATACGAATCAACTAGGATGCTGGTTTGGAAATTATTTGTGTTAACTGTGTGAGAGTTAACCACATCATTATTTAAGCTCCACTTCTGCACAATCTCAGGAAGAAGACTAGTAGTTTGAGATAAAGCCCAAACACATCCCATTGGTGTGCACTTAACAGACATCTGGCACAGTTGGCGTTGATGACTTCATTTATGCTTCTGTGTTGAAGGTACGGGTACAGCGTAGGGTACGCGACTAACTGCTCCATACCAACGATACACAGAAACATAAACCAACCTTCAGGGGGAGCACACACTTAAATAGATAAGTGCAATGTACATGAACCACAATAAATTATGAAAACTTACAAAACACAGGTTCAACAATATTGGGGTTTAACTGCATGAAAATATTGAGAGGACATATTGTACATACACATTTCCACACATGGAAATACTGTTGACTAAGACACAATGACTGAAAAGTTTTTTGTACTCAGTTCCTAAAAATCTAAAAGTGCTGCTGTAACATTGGAGCAAAAATATGTGAATCACCACAATTGAAGGACTCCACCCAGAAACTTACTAAAGGGTTCCGTTGATGAAAATATATACATTGGAGAACGTAACCACATCCGTCTTCTTGGTTATGCCAGTTAACAAATGCAGCACTTGCACCAACACAGAGTCAAACAGATGACGTCTGAAACGGCCAGCTCACGCAGAAATGTGCACACGCACAAGGGCAGTTCCCCTTCCTCCTTGCTCGTCTCTTGTGACGCTGCAAAAATACCAAACATTCATGGCAACTAAACAGCTGGCGCACACCACAGACTTCAACATGAGTACTAAAAGTCATAAAACGTCTTCAGTGAACTGTATTTCCTCTTGGCTTCTGTGCAGTTAGTGGAAGCACAGACCACAAAAATGATGAACGCAGACTCTGGGTGTGTAGCGTGTGAACGGTTTCTGTATGTATTCAGTAGAAGACAAAACTGTCCTTGATCAGAAAGCCACAAAACGTCTGTCACTCCACGCTGAGATTGTTATTCAAAATAGAGCAAAAAGTGTAATATCAAACAGAAAATAATCTATGAAGCCATTCTCAAACACTAGACAAGCACCTAACCAGCCTTGAAATGTTGAAGGGGTGAGGCAGGGGATTCAATTGAACTAAAGCTTCTACTAGTTCAGACACTATGACCCCGACCTTTAATATATTCTGTTCTTGGAAGTGTAACTTGTTTGGTGACAGGTTGTTTAGGGACAACAGAGTGAGGCTGGCAAAGATATGCTGTCCCTCAAGTTCCTCAGAGTAGTTTACCACAAAGTCTCTCACCCTATGACCTAACTGACACACAGCAATCTGCACCGTAACATGCTTATGCAAAGTCTTTGCAGCTGTCACTCAAACCTTTGATCTGTTACACTAAAGTTGACATTCAACTGTGCTTCTCAATTCACATCTGCTGACAAAAACAAGTCCTCGAAGAAGTGTCCTACACATCAGTACTGACTGAACCAGGAGCACTGGATCCTGACCCTCAGTCACAGTACAGCCTGCCTGTACGGAGGAGGAATGTGATGACTTTGGGATTAACGCTGTAATGAGTCCTACAGCAATCAGTCAGGTCAAGGCGCACACTGCATTGCCTTAAACGTGAAATGTATTTTCTGAAGTGGTACTTTTAAAACACAAGTTCATTCTCCATGGTTCCCCCAACAGGTAAAGATTACACCAGTACATTGACAATTTTATGGGTTTATATTTTAATCATTAATAAGGTAAATAATCTGCAGATAATTCAAATAATTTGATCAGCAATTAATTCAGAAAGTAGAAATCAACAGATTGGTTGATTCCCCCCACCCCCACAGTGTTGGTCTCAGTGGCCTAATCAGGCATATTCGTGTGAGGTCTTTCTAGGTCACACAAAGAAAACAGGGCAAACACACCCATTCAGGGGTTTATTTCACTTTTTGTAATTTTTTATAAGCTCTTTGTGCATTTATATGTGCGGCTGTACAAGTAACAGGCATATTTCAGTCATAACTCATCACTTATGATACCGAAATAAAGCTATTAAATGTTCCTCCAGGAGAGACTTGGGACCAATCCTGGACTATGGGTGGATCAAAATCTGTCTTTGTATTATTCATAAAAAGTAGTGATAAAAGCAAAGGTCTCACAATAAAATGACATTATCTTTTCGTTTTGGACTTCAGACAAACAAGACTGATCTGAAACAAAAATCTTAACATCACAGACTGGGATTAGGACCAGTTAACAGGTTAGCTGACTTACTGTTAATTGCTGCTAAGTTGATTTCACTAGATGATCTCATACAAATACAGCTACTGCATAATGTTGACCAAACAAGAAACCAACAGTCAGAAGTGAGTCCATTTAGCCAACCTGCACCCTTGTGTGGTATCGCGGTTCAACTTGGGAACAGAAAGCTCATTCAAGACCAAACTTTACACAGACACACCAGCACTTCTCAGTTACACATGGGAAAGAGATCAGCCATAACTAGATTCATCTTTTCAGGCTGCTTAGGGATTCTAAACTTAGCATCGTTCACTGGATAAAATATACTTTTAAGGAATTTGTTAAGACAACACAAAAGCTGGGGTCCTAAATATTACTTTTTATTAACAGTGATTCTACAGAGATAGTTTTGTAACCTTAGCTAGGCACAGCAGGCCTGTCAAGCTTTGCATCTCGCCACATGTGTATCCTAGAAGCTACAATGTCAGAGTTTGGGCTACCCTTAGCAGCTCTATGCTGCTCTTTATTGGATGGGGGTAAGTTTACAGTTCAGCAACTCCAGCTAAACCTGTTATTTGTGACAGTATGTCCAACAGACACTGTTCAGCTCTCACCTAAAAGCCATTTCTTTTCTAAGGACATTAGAGCAAACCATACAGCTTAAAAATTATTTTCAGTTCATTGTTTCTTCATTTCAATTTAGTCTACGTGAATCACCAACATAGGAGAATGCTAATATTTTGCTAGCACAGTCTTTTCACACGATTGTGTCACCTTTTTGGCCATGTCATAAACATTTTACCTATATTACCTCTCTTCTAACTCTGGTTTGGTCATCTGGCTCTTCAGCTGCTAAATGTTCTGCTATGTTCACAATTGATGTCTTAACTGTGTGTGTCTGCTGTTTGGTGCTGAGCAGAGTAGTGGAGTCAACTGCCTGCTGCAGCTGAAAATTTCACTAAGAGGAGAGGGTGAACTAAATCAGGAAAGATGTGGGCTGGACAGTCAAACAATGAGCTGAAGCTCACTATAACACTGGAGCTGCAGATTCAGCTGATAATTCTCTGAGTTCATCTCAAGTTTCCAATTAACTCATGAAGTTATGAAATGGGGGAGAATTAATTGTCTCAAGTGGTAATCTGTCATTCACACCATTGTCAGCACCATTCAAACCACATACGAGCTCATGAACAACGAGCAAACTGTAGCAGCCAGAACTCACATCAGCCATTGAAATGCAGGCACAGAGGAGAAATGTGATCTGCAGATCAGAGCCCACTGTCAATGGGAAGCAAGCTTCACCGGCGGGAATGGATTTATGTTGCCACCTCCTGAGGTCTGTGCTGGAGAGCAGTTTGGCGTCTGTCTGTGTACTCCAGTAAAGCAGGACAGCTCCTGAAGGAGTTATCAATGAGGCCATTCATTCTACATTAACAAATGCTCCCTTTACCAAAGTGTGTAGAGGGGCTGGAGTTACCTGCAATTCCTTTAACAACAAATAATAGTTTTTACAACAAATACAGACATGGACAAAGTTTAACTCGAGGAGAAACACAGTCACAGCTATGATTAAAGATGATTTGTTGGTCTGGTGGATTTTCCAAACTGAACAAAAGACAGGATGCAGAAGTCACTCACTGAAAACCAATAACAGGGAAAAGAAGGTAGGGGGTTAGCAACACTACTTTTCATCCTTTCCATGAATGAGAGAGGATAATTTTACACTGTCATGATGACTCTGTGGAATATCCTCCAAACAAAACTCATGAGAAACGTTAGAGTATAATAAGTGTTTTTCAGCTTTTGTTAGGTTTAAGATTTCCTACAATCCTTTTAACCAAACAATTTTTTGTCTTGACAGCTAACTTGTGTAATACACACAACCTCAGCACTAATGACTTAAATCTCATCAGCATGAACTAATGCTACAAATCATTCTCACACACACACTTCAGTAATCCTGAGTACATTCCGAATATGCCCCTGCGTGCTCCAACGTACAGTTGAGTCTGATCTATACATGAACACATATGCAGTTCCACGTTTAGAAACCCACTCGATGACACTAACTGACACTAAGATTTCACATGTTCATTTTGCCTCATGGCCATGTGAAGAACTCATGAATTCAACTCCTTGTGTAACAGTGGATGCACAGTCTCAGAAAACATGTATAATGTGATTGAACGTGATTCCCCACCACCACCACCCCCCACACTCCATCTTTGCTGCACTTCGTACAGTGTGGACCTCACTTTTCACATTTCAGGTTTAATAGAAACCTGGACCTCCCCACAACAGACAAGGTTTTTAAGGTCAGTCTAATCTACAACCACTCTGTCAAGTAAAAAACATTCTTAAACATTTTAAAGGTCCTTTCCTATTCCCTAAACTAATTTTTCCTTTGTAAAATTATGCAATGTAGCTGGTTATCCTCTGCATTCAAAAGCCTGCATGAATAAGAGAGGTCCAGAAACTACATTTGGTCACATCTAGTCCTCCTTGTGCCTTTCCCTTTTAATTATTACCAAATTGTCATTTGTTGTCCTCTTTGCTAAACATACATACTTCTGATATAACTATATTTTGTATTGCATCTTAAGCCCTTTCAACAGCTTCTGTATACATTTAATCATGACCCTAAAATGGTTTTTAAATTGTCTGATGTGAATTTCAGACAGTGGGGTACTATCCAAAAACCACACAACTGCCCACACTCAGAACGCAAGTCAACACTGTTCGCGGCAGTGTCTGAACTTTCCTGATACAGTCTCAGCCTCATCACTAACAAGTCAAAGTAATAAAGTTTAGGCACAAGATAGGCATAATTAAGATTGCAAAATGAGCTACTGAATGCGTGTTTGAGAGTCAGAACATGTCATAAATAGGGAAACAACCATTACGAGTAGGATCCTTGTGGAGCAGCACCACACCTACAACTAAGAGCCAATTACAGAAAACAGAAATCCTGTACGTGTTGAATGAGGTGCTGTAAGCACAAGGAAGCCAGAAAATGGCATCCTTTTAAAACCTCTTTTTATAGAGTTGAGAAGTAGGAGGAGCCATTTAACGTTCCTCTGGTTCTAGAAGAGCTATAGGATTATTTTAGATTATTTTACAATATCCCAAAAATCATACCTGAAATCAGCCTGCACCACCAGCATGAGTCTTAGACATGCAGAGACAAAGATAATACATGTACACATGCTCTATTGCAACAAATAATGTTAAAAAAAACTTTCATTTCATTTTTAGTTTTGCACCATCTTGGAATTTGGTATCAGGTATATTGTTCTTGAGGTGGTTCAATCATCAGTCCAAATGATTAACAAGAGCGTTAAGAAATATCTGGTTGTGTACAAACAGAAATTTCTGAGAAATCCCTTCATGCTTCTGTATCAACATTTAGTAAAACGTAGCCCCTCCTTCTTGCAACTCTATTACATACTCCAGTGTATGAAACCTTTCAAAATATGAAACGTAATGGTCTTACCACTGGCTCAACACATTGATTTATCTACTTGATCAACTTCAAATGTTTTACTGACACCCAGAGGGAAATGTTCCCCTGTCAGACATAGGTTGTGCTATTAAACCGCTGGGAGAGACCAAGTCTCCCCAGAATGGTCAAGGAAATATTAGGGGTAGTTGAAAAGGAAAAACTGATGGGGGGTTTATTCAGATAAAGGAGTGCAAAGCAAGTTGCTGGTGTTGCTGTATCGAGAATAGACCTCTCAGAAACACACCTGTTTCTCTTAGTTTAATGCTTCACAACAAGAGTGAACTAAATCCTTACAGAAAATGTACAAAAAAACAGGTAAAAACATTAAATTAAAATATAAAATACTAACATAATCAAACACTCAAACTAAGAGAGGGATTTAAGAGTAACGCATTTGTCCACTGTATGAAATGATGCTCCTTCCATTTCTCAAATCCCTGCAGCCATCTGATGGCAGTGGGAAAGATGTTGATAAAATCTACAGCTTCTGGTTGGATTACAACCTTTGCCATGCAATGCATGAATTATAAGCAAATGATACAAAGTTGCTACATAATAACCAAACACATCATACTGGTCAGTCAGGACTCAGTATTCTTCCCGTTACATGTGATTACATCAACACAACATGTAACAAAGTAGACTGAGTACTGAAGAGGCATTAGATCAGTGTCATCACAAAATTATTCTTCATCATTTATTCATATTTAACTGTTTAAAAACAACAGGCGACAGTGGCTCAATTGGTAGGGCCGTTGCCTACGAACCCCAGGGTTGGTGGATCGACTCCAGGTTCCCTATATTTTCCTAAAAATCCCACAAGTGGAAGTGTCCGTGGACAAAAGACTGAAACCTGGGCCCTTTGCACTTTAAGGGGGCTGCCTATCCACACAAAGTATCAGTTATTATTAATGTTATATTATCTGTAGTTGGCTCACCTGCTTCAAAATGATCATCACCACAACCCCCCACTTCTCTGTATTCTACGTTTGTTGCACTGCTGTACCCAGGTTGTATGAGCCAAATACAGCCTCTTTGCACCCCCAACCCAACCAAAATCCACTATGTTTGACTTCTGTTGACCTTCTAGCGTCCCCAAGTGTGATGTTGTCTGTGCCGTCAATAACCCTGAAAGGTCACAGTTCAGAGGACAACATAACAAATTTCGACATTAAACCAGAACCTGTACTTGTCTTTCTTCACCCTGTCACCACAAAACACACTTTATATAGCAATCACCACTTTCTAAAACACACTCAAGAGAACACCCCCATGCTACTGGTTGATCAATCAGCTCTGGAACATGTAGACCGCATGGGAGCAGTCATCTATCCACTGAGTCCTGACCTTCACATAACCAACATCAACGTCAAACTCATTCAGCTCTGTACAGAATCCACTGCTACACCTGCTAGTGATGACACGGCTGGGGTCTGTCTCTACGCAGACCCCACCGGGTCGACCCGGAGCGACGGGTTGCTGAACGGAACACCACCGGTTCATAAAAAGACCGACCACACGTGCGAATGTAAAAATAGCGTTGAGCCACATTACACCACAGTGAATGAAAGTACGTAACTGACGATAGCTCCACGACGGCTCTTTACTGTCGGGTTATTTTAAGGAAAGGAAAGAAACGAAACGAAACGAAACGTAAACGGCAGCTGAAACACACAGAGAGGAACTGGTGCACACGTGAAGCTAATTGAGGAGCGGAGCTAGCTAATTTACTACTTGGCGTTAGCTAACTTCGCTGGTACTGAGCATGAGTTCAAATGTGAACATAAAAAACAGCGTTTTACTCAGCAGCCGCCTTTTTGTCTCTATACACCACGTCGGGGGCATTTACGTTAGTCCAACACACACTCGTTCACTCACCGCGGTTTTTCCGAGGGTCCGTTGTGTCCTGTGGAGGTTTGGTTCGACGTGTATGAAAGTCGTCCGGGTCGTTCTTGTGCTTAACAGCAGACACGGAACGGTCCCACAGCAGCTCAGGGTACCACCGCCGCTATCTGACAACTTCTAGATGGTGTCGGTGATGACACTACAACGGCCACGCATGCGTATACGAACCCTCCTTTCCTGAGGCTGTGGAGGAATCTGACAAAACGCACGTGCGTGTAAAGGTGGAGAGGCATGCGCTGTGTGTTCAGTTAAACTAAGCGGCCATCAATAAGGAAGCTAAATATACATTTATTAGTTAAATATCTGTTGTATTGTTTTGTCTCTTATAAAGACACAAAGTCATAGTTATGAGATTGGATCTTATAAGATAATGATCACGTTGTGTTTCATAGTTAATCTATTATCTTTTTTGACTGTATAATAAAAATAGTTTTTTTTGTTTGTTTTTTACTTTTTTTAACTATGGAACTAAGTTATGGGACACTAAAGCAACAGGTGGCAAGTATCTAAATACTAGATTTTTTTTATTTGCCTATAGCGCAAATTTGAGTTTACTTCCCTTTTTAAAAAAAAAGTTGAGTGCAAAAGTTGGGTGCAAAGCATTTGCTTCTTATTGACTTAAGGCTCAATTTCAGAAGAAATTAGTGTTGAAATCAGCTTTTTGAAACATAAAGAAACATCCTGCCAGGATCTGATCTGGTAGAGGTGGAGGACCCTGCCACAGCTACATCTGCATCTGGAACATGAACAACAGAAGCATTTAAATGTCTATGGGAGGGAGGTGAAATCTAACACTGTCTGAATGATGCAATCGAGTACACACTGACTCCACATGTTCTCTGGCACAGACTCCCTGTTGTGAAACTTTATTAGTTTCAAAAGGCTATTTTATTTAATTGCACCATATTGTACAGATCTTCCATTTAATGTGTCCGCACCCACGTACACTGTCAACAGCATTGTTTTGAAATCTTGTTCTCTCTCCCTCCCCCTTCATCTGTATAACAGGATGATCATTGCACAAATTGAAAAGATGACAAACCATTTGAGGACAGAGACAATAGATGACAACCAAATTGAATTAGATTTGACTGTAATTTGCAGCAGCAGAGGTCGGTAGATAAATAAGTGAAACCCTCCTTTACCTCCTGAACCCGGTTCATTAAGTTTTTTATCATTAATATTTAAGAGAAACAACAGTTTCCCCCTTTTCAGGGTCAGGACCAAAAGACTAGCTTCAGAGCACAAAGTGACTGAAAGAGATGCACCAGGACCACTTAAAGAGGCACAATCAGATCACAAAGAGGTGTAAATTGACTACAAGAAGATGCTAAATAACCACAGAAAGCTGCAAGGTGACCACAACAAGGTGCAAAGTGACCATAAAGTGATGCAAAACGACCACAAACAGAGGCAAAATGAGCACAAACAGCACAAAAACAACCTCAAATAGACACAAATTACCAAAAAGGTGAAAAAACTAATCAAAAAGTTTGCTACTCAAAAAAAGAAATCACGTGATCTTGATCTTGTAACCGTAAAAGCAATTAGACCTGCCCCTGCAAGACTTTCCATCTGCCAAGACCCACCTGGAACCATTCCACCTGTATAATGGGCTATTGTCTAGTGACTGCAACAATTCCCATCTTGCTGACAAACGATTCCGCTTGAAAGCATGTGAGGAAGCCTTTGGCACAACAACGTGACACTTCCTAATTGGAATATTCATTCTGTCTCTGCTAATGAGGTAGCATATGAGTTTGGATGAGTGAAACAAGAGAGAGAAGATACTTTTGTGCATCTGTGAGGAGTTTGAATTATCCTTGCATTTCACATCTGGGTCAGACTGCTGAGATGTGCATGATTTAGATATGAGAATCTCCCGTCATTTCAGTTGTCTCTTGCTCCCTGGCCAGCAGCTCACTTCCCCTAGATATTTATCAAGCCCCAGCAGGCAGGATGGCCATGACTGTTTGCCTAATGTGCCTCTGTCCATTCAATAGACTCACTGGAACAATAAACAGTTCAAGGTGGTTGGAGACACACATGCTATGTGGGGTTCAGCAGGGGACTGTGATTTAAGGATGCGTGCTGTTAGTGAAAACAGTGTTTGTTTGTCCTTGATGCTCTCTTTTCTCTTTCATAAACTTCTCTCTTGACATAAAAAAAAGGATCAAAGTCATAATAGCACCCTGAGAACAATGTCTTCATGGTTTGCCAGAGAAACTGATACCATAAATGTCTGCCGATGTGCAGAGTCCACTGTGTCCCAGAAACGCTACTGTCCTGTTAAAGTTACAGACGCACACACAAGAATAGGTGTTCCATCGTAACACAGGGAATTAAACTGAACAACCCTAAACCACATGTTCACCCTCAGTTTAATGATTTGATCTATGTTATGTGGACTTGTTTTTTGTCCTCATCCAAGAGAGTATGCAAATGAATTTATCACTTCCAAAAAGTAGTAATAGTAAAAGTAAAGTAGACACACACACTCTCTCTCTTCTGTCCCTTTACTGCATTAATCCTGGCCAATGTGTATTTTCCAATTGAATAAAAAAAAGTAAATTACTAAAAATATGTCTCCCAGATTCATTGTGATAAGCTGCTGTAGCATCTTTAGCTTTTAAAATAATGGAAAAATACCATAAAGCATAGTTAAATATAAAATCAAACATCAGGCAAATACTAAAAAACTGTTGTATGACAGCTGGCATCTAGCAGTCAGGCAAGAGGGCGAGTTCATAAAAATGAGCTTTATGAGAAGATCTGAGATTGTGCCAACAGACTGAATCCTAACTGGGAGGCTGTTCCCAAGCTGGATCACTCCTCGACTTCAACCTGGACTCTGGAATTGCTAAAAGTCCTAATCCAGCAGACTGATAAGACCGTTGGGGGACGGTAATAAGTTAAAAGTTCACTGATGTGTATGGCTGAAGTATGTTTGTTGCATAGTGCGGGGCACAGCAGTTCTTTGAGCTGGATGCTAACTTCAGCATGCCCCAGTGCCCACGACAAGAGGGTTAAACTTGCTGATGATCAGCGGCTGCAGTGTCATGAGGTTATGTCATTAGTTTTGCAGATATCTACAGATACTAGTGGACTAATTGAAATTTCGATAGATGAAAAGTGTCTTTAAAGGTGATTCATCCAGTAGTGGATCAACATTCAGTAATTAAGAATCAACATCTCCAAAAGGGAATTTTGGCCAAAATGCAGTTTTGGCCAAAATGCAGTTTTCTCAAGTGTTTCACATCAAGTACACAAATATTAGCACAAACCTAGGTGTAATGTTTGTTTGTGTCAGTTTGCTCAGATTAAGCCAAGTTTCCCAGCATGGATCCTACAAGCTGTGACTTCCGTGGTTTGAAAGATTAGGAAACGCTGAGCTTTTAGGTCATAAGGCACATGTCAGAGCTCAAAACTGATTAAAGCTCGGTACTGATTTGTTTATTTCACCCACTCTAGCAATGAACTCTTTGGGTTCCCTCACCTTTGTCCTACAGATAGTCTCTGCCCATTTTCAAAGACCCTCTCTTAACTTTGTCCCACTTACTTTTGTCCACATTTCACTCAGTCTGACACTGTTCACCTCTTTTTCTTTTTCTTTCTTTTTTTTTTTTTTATAGCGCCAAATCATAACAAAGATCATCTCAAGGCACTTTACATAGCAAGGTTAAGAACCTTGCAAAATATA
>JAUMHL010000028.1:23701115-23738925 GCA_032362345.1 Sandelia bainsii | reverse complement strand
GGTTTTAATTTGTTCTCTAGATTTGGTTCGTTCGTGAACGTCACAACTCTAGACGACATCTCTCTGGTAGAATAAATAGTAAAAAAAAAAGAAAAAAGTAACGAATTGTGTGTCTAATGTAGCGGAGTAAGAAGCATTTCTTCTTCACAAATCTACTCAAGTAAACAGAGCCTTAAGAAATGCCCATTGCTGTCAGCATTTTAATGTTTGCACTAGAGAGGTCGATGGGAATGTCATCAGTCTTACAGTGACTGGTTCATAAAGTACTGAACAAAATAATCCTACTGAACAAATTAATAGGTGTTGAGAACTTTCACTAAAATCGCAACCACAGGAAACCTTAAGGGATCATCAGAGTCCATAGCATTCATCCTTAGGGGACCATAATTGTCTGTATAAAGCTTCATGGAAATCACCCCATACCTGTTGAGATATTTCAGTCTTGACAAAATCGAAGCAACTGACACAGTCATCTGTAGTGTGGCTAAAATACTATCCCATCGTACTACATGCTTTATTCAGCCTTGTCTTTCAGACACATTCTTGGTTTATTTCATGATACTGGTTGCATTCTCAGTTAATGGAGCTCTCTACTAATTACAAATGGTTTAGACACTCATCTCTTGCTGGTTTTTCCTTACAGAAAACTTCTCTCAGACGATAAAGGGAACTTCCTTAGAAAGGAGCAGTAACTTTCATTAAACTAATTTACTGACTGTAATAGTCAAATACAAGCTCCCATATCCAAAACCTTGGATTAGTAGTGAGGCCTGTGCTGCCCTCCCTGCACGCACGGCTGCTCACAGCACTGGAGATTTGTTGAACTACAAAACGTCAACTTATGTAAGCCATCAAAGAAGCATCTTGACTGTAGCTGTAACCTAAGGAAACTGTGGAATGTAACGAGATCCATACAGACTACAAAGAGAGAGCTAACTCTGTGGGGGGTGCAGCTGCACTCTCTGGCAGACAACCATAATTCTCCCTACAGAAATGCTAATGTCCCAGGACCCCTGCCCTCTATACATCTCCACAAAAGAGGCATGTTAGCTTGGATTCACAAACATTTGCCTAACGTTAAAACAAGGTGCTACGGGGGGGGTTGTTATTTTGTGTGCCAGTGAGACAATCAAATACGATCCAGCTGGAGGGACGGATTTATGTGTGTAAAGCTAATTAGACTCCAAAACACAGCATAGTGATTTGTAAAGCTTACAAAGATTAGTCTGGTTGAGTAAGAGTGAATCAGTGAATTTGTTTTTTAAAAATAGGAACTGAAGTTATATCCTATATATGAAGATAAAAACTAATTTAATTAATTAATTTGGTATACTGTAAGAAGCTGAGTTTTCTAGTAGAGTAGGGGATGATATGAAAATACTGCTTTTGTGTTTGTAGGTTAAAGAATTGCCCAGTATGTGATATTCAGCACCATAAAAAAATAGATACAAGAATAATAAAAGGCATGAACGCTTTGTTTCTCTTATTTTTGTTTTTTTTACTAATATAATTAATGTGTTCTTTCCAGCTTTTCAGCAATTTAGTTGCCTAGATTTAAGGCATGTCATTATTCTTAAGGCTACAATGTGAAATCAAGCATGTTACCTGAAATCAGTTCACTCCTCGTCTCTGTATCTCCTTGGCGCTATGCTGTGCTGCACTCTGTTGTTTTAAAATTACAATAAATAAAACGCTGTAAAATGTACTAATCAAGCAGAAATTGCTGAAATTCTCTGATTGGTTACAAGGGTGAGCCTCACTCCTTTAGAAACCAACATCTCTGAACAGCTGCCAGACTGTTCAATGAGTCTGGATAACAATAGGCCTCAACAACACATCTCCACAATAAGATGTGTTTTTGCAGCATATTTCTAGTAAAAAGATATTCTTAATGTGCCACATACTGTGTCTTTATGTGAGAGCTTTGATTAGCATTGGGAATGTGTGTATTGCCCACTGAAAATGATGAAGTCAGATTGTTTGATACTTAAAAACAGTCTTCAGTGAAAATGTGAGTGTGAAACAGCCATGTTTGTATCATCTGCAAACATTATCAGAAAAACTATGTTGGACACATTTACTAAACTATTTTTAAAATGAGGAATAATAGTGGCCCAAGAATGGTTCCCTGGGGCACACAATGCTGTACCTATTAAGGCCAATTAGGAGTTAATTTTAACCATTTTTTGCCATATATTTTAATAGAGCCAGAAATATGGTGCAAATAATTTCATCATTATTTAGTGCTTTCTTCCAGTGTGTGCTCTCTCACTGGTTTTCCTGTTATGACAAGTCACAATGTCTACTGTGAAAAAGGCTTTAAGAGATACACACTTGACAAAGAGAGACAGAGAAGGAGAGTGGGTCAGAGAGATTCCACTGCTCTTTCTGGACATTACTCATTCAGCCATGAAACCACAGTGTCATCACTGCACCAAATGAGGGAATGAACTACAGTTACAAAACAACACAACAACCACTGAATTCCTCAGTGCTATTTTAATGAGATTTGTATCTGTCCAAAGAAGAGTGATAAAACTGGAAATGTGGCCTGCTAACTACACATTTATTCAATTCCTTTAAATAAGACAGTTAACTAACTCATGATTAAACTGTCAAGATGCTGAACAACTTGGAATAATTTGGCGTCTTTTCGGTGAAGAATTTGACCTTTATCTAACCCTTACCTAAAGGAAGAGACATGCATATTTGCAAGGAAAAAGAGAGCAGCGGGGATGGCAAAAATAGCTGGGTGGCGGAGATAACGGGGGTCTCTGGCCTCAGCTCTGAACTCAGTGGCTGTTTGACATATGGCATTTATCTGGAATGGTGCCACATAGACTTGAAAATAGCGCACTGTGATTACCGTGGCAATAATGTGTTTGATCCTGATCACGGCTTTTTATCACGTTTTCTGCTGAAGGTCATGGTCAGTTGGTCTCACTGTTAAAGCATGGGAGAACTCCAGCAACATATCTGCCACATTTCTCATACTGGATGATGATGACAATAACGAAGAGCATCAGCAGTAGCAAAATGAGTGTTGGCTGTAGAGATGATAAAAAAAATAGCATGGTAAACATTTATGAAGCAAAATGTAGACAGTGTTGTGAAACACAAATAAGTTCTGATCCAAACCAGATGAACAACAGGCTTTGCCAAGGACACTTTGTGCAAATCAGGCCACAGTTATACACAAAAGGGGAAAAATATCTTAGGTTTGGACTGCCGTGGATCACAGCCCGTCTTTCCATTTTATGCTCCACTTTATCACTATTTGCTTAGCATGTCTCCTGCTCCCTGAAACAGGAGATCCACAAGACACAAGTCCAAATAACATCAATGTTTTCTTCATCCAGTCACAGCAGAGGTGGAGCTGTGACATCATGCTCTCCCAAACTAGGTCATTACTGTGAAAAACGACTCTGCTTTTTCCTTTTTTTTCAGGCTTTTTTCACGAGTGCAAACATGTTTGTGTGTGAGTTGGTGACCTACCCCACTGAGGTCAAAGTCCTCAACTATATGTGCACCGTAAAATATAAAACACATCCTACAGTGAATACAGATGCGCTCAGAAATGGATTATGACACATGGACCCTTGGGCAAGGACATGCAAAAAGCCCCTCACCCTTCATACATACAGCCAGACTGAAAGAGGCACAAAACAGATGACACAGCCATTTGCAATTGCTTTTCATATCTGTGTTGTCATTTCCTTTTCAACAATAAAAAAGTGCCAGTTTACTTTAAACAGAGCCTCAGGCTTAGACGCCGTCATCCCTTGGGAGCCTGATCCTGCGCCCAGGAGGCCCAGTGAACTATTGATGCATGTAGTCTCGTGCAAGCACCGTGTAACGTATACCAGTGTACATACTGACCATGCTGTAGTCAGAGCTGGATAAGTTACATCAAAAACTCATGTACACACTTACTTAGTCAAAAATATGTAATTAGTAGCAATTATTCCAACTGTATAATATTATTTTACAGTCAACATTTTGGTTGTTTTTGGATGCAAGACTTTTTTCTATATATCTCAAATATTTTAATATTTGCTCATTGTATTTGTTCCATATATTTATGATATTATAGAAAAAGTCTTGAAATGTAGTACATTTGCAAACAAAAACAGAGTTTCGAAAACGCCTTTTTAAAGCATTCTCAGAATAAATACTCAAATTTTAAATACTCTAGGATTATAGGGATACAAGGATTCCTCAAATATGGATCTTAAAGGATGATTAGATGTGTACTGAGTGGACATTTTACAGTTATAAAACATATATATATATAACATAACATATATAACATATTGGCGCTCTCTGGTGGACAACGCATGGAGAAGACTGCAAACGTTTGCTTTTTCTGTGCAGTATGTAGAGTAGGAAATTTACAAGCAAAGAGGAAAGAAGATGGATGTAAAACTGACTAATTTAATTAAAGCAGTGTGTTAAACAGTGTGCATATTAAATACAAATAATTTTTAAGTGTTCTGTTGATGTGCGCATATATGATCCCACGATGCAATGCACAAGAGAAATGAAGGAGGATGATTTTAGGAAAAGTTGTTTAGTTGTCTGGTGACAATGAGTCTGCATGCACAGTACCAAGACAAACAAGTCGAACTTATCAATAAACTTTATTATCTAGATACATACAGTAAATGTAGATACAGTAGTCACATCTCTGTAATCTTTCACGGTCTTTTCTGTGTCCCTGTGTGTAAAGAATTACAAAGATTAATAATGCAAACTTTGTTAAGAGGACATAAATAAATAATAATAAAAAATAAATAACTAAATTACTAATTTAAAATTACTAAAGAGTAGAATAGAAAGCCTAACTAAAAACAGACAAATATAGACCATCCCTGCCTGGTAATCGCACCTCTGTCAAACCCCAAACCTCCACCGCACATGTTTTAAGCTTTTTTTAAGTATCAAGCTGAAGCTGAGATCCCTGATAAACCACAGTAGATATGACATAGTTTTGAACATAAACTGTTACATAAACTGTGTGTGTCTCTTAGGCTTGTGAAACTATGCTTTACTTGTATATACTTCTGAAAATGTTCCTGCATGTTCTCACATGTGGTTTAAATGTTACCTAAGTGACCAAACAGACTAAATATAGTAGTGAACAGTGGAACATATTTATGTGGGTGGTTTTGCCAGGTATGTGAAGTAGCACATAACACACAGGCCATACATCATCAGAACTGGACCTGTCCTAATCCCCAAGCCATAGATAGATAGATAGATAGATAGATAGATAGATAGATAGATAGATAGATAGTGGCAAAACAGGAACCTTGCAGGATTAGCTGCCTACTTTGTTGCTACAGTGCCCCCTGCTGGACTAAAGTATAATTTTCTACCAACCAGGCACCTCCAACAATATAGTACTGTGTGTGGTCTACTGATTACTGGATGAGTCTAATCACTAATTAGATACAAAATAAATATACAAATGTACCAATGTAATGTGCAAAAAACAAAAACAAAAACAAAACAAAGGCACTATAGAAAATACTCTACAGACAGTGGTGGGAAGCAACTAAGTAGGCTACATCCAGGTTATCCCAAAGACTGAGAATCTTCACAGATACATCCAGGTTACTTAAATACATTTTGAGGAACTTGTGATTTACTTGTGCAGTTCCATTTTATTCAAACATAGATACTCAGATATTTAATTTCTAAATGTAGCTTGTATGGGCATAGTATTTTAGATAATCAATGGATGCAATACGTGAACTCCCTGGTTTGTACAAAGTTTGCAGATTATTTACTTTTCCTTGTTGCTCTAAATAAACATAAAGCCAAAACTAAAATATGTATCAATGCGACAACCACCTGGCGCAAGGATACTGTTCAACTGTTATAGAAACGTAAATTGGCTGGAGTACAGAAAGTTAATGAATATATCCCTGCGCGTCCCGTTAGGTGAAAGTATGCGTCAGAAGTGAGTGAGTGAGTGTCTGAAGAAGCACCTGTCCCGGTGCAGGTGAGTATGAGTCAGTGTGAGGTACAGCTCGACAGAAATGTAGTAATTCTGTCAAGAGGAAACTCGCCTTAACAGGACTTATGAGGCGTGAGTCAGCAAACACCTGAGGACAACCTGTGTGAAGTCACTTCGACGCCGTTGCCTTGTAAGGTGATGTGAAGCTAACGCTAACTGGTGTATGTTTCAGTTCAGGGAGCTTTGACATGAATGTGGCGTTATAACAGTCGTTATACACAATACAGTATAACCCCACAACAGCAGCTCTAACATTAACATTAACACGGGCGTTAACGCTATATTTCAGAAGTAAATGTGGGTTCTTTTTTGGTATTTTGAATTTTACTTGGTAGCCTGACAGTGCCGAGACAGAGAGGACCTCCTCTGCTCTCTCAAAGAACTAATTCTAGCAAATACTTTTTGACATGTCTCCCACGTCCTTGACCTCTTCACTTTAGACTACAGAAGCAGTTTTTTTCACACTGTGTACATATTTTCTAGTTGTAGTCTAATAAAAAGACTGAGAAATAAACACATATATATACATGTTTATATATATATATATGTATGTATATGGTCATAACAGCATTACCAAATTGCCAGTTTCTCTCTCTCTGTCAGATATTCATGTTTTCTAGTGTAGCCTATGTATCTAAAAAACACTTATCCAGCCCCTGGGTAAGTCCTGTTTATACCCCACATATTTCAGGGATCTCTACTAAGGTGGACTACATTAATATTTTTCCTCTAGAGTCACCTAAAGATGATATTTGTAATTAGGAGTGAAACATGAGCTCTTCAATGGATTGCAGAACATTCTGAAGAAAAAAAAAAGATTAATAGTTAGTTAGTTTTATTAAGTCAGTTTCAGTGATTGTCTGACTTTTTGTCAAGAACCATAATCACAAAAAAAAATTGTCCATCACTTTGATTTATGACAATTAGAGCTGCAGAAAACACTAGTTTTCATTCTGAAATAATCCCCTGATTCTTTATTCATTCAATTGATAAGTAATTTGATTTCCAAAATTTTTTTCAAGCAGTAGAAAATGTCAATCACAGTTTTATTTATATAGTGCCAAATCACAACAGAATCATATGAAGGCACGTCACACATTAAGGGTAAGACCCTGAAAACGTTATAGACAAAGAAAACCATCTCTAATGGGTTGAGGTCTGGACTCTTACTGGGCCCCACCGAAAGGTGAATATTGTGTCTCCTAAAGTCTGTGTCCTGCTGCATCAGCCAACTTCTATTGAGCTTCAGTTGTATCCAGCAGATCCAAACTATACTGGTCCAGAGGCAGCAAAGTAGCCCCAACTCATGATGCTTCTTCCACCATACTTTGGTGAAGATTAGATCACATTTCATGACCAAATTATGCAGAAAACCAGGAAATTACAAACAGTGCATTACTTTTTCTTGCCACTGTACATAACTAGTACTTTTATTCTCACATAACTCAATCAGTTTAGTTATTGAGCATTAGAATCACACAGAGCCGTGTTTAAAAGGTACAAAGGTATAAAGACAGACTTAAAAATAACAATCAATGAAAGACTTTTTAGTCCCTAATATGAGTGAAGCCTTCAAAACACTAGATCTTACACAGTAACATAATTTTGTTAGACACATCCCACAGCCAAAACTCCAGATGTTTTGTTATGACTAAGGCCAAACTTAAAAATAACTGTTGATACTAGGAGGTTTACAGAGTTCCTTCAGACCAAATCAAGACATTGTACAACAGTACACTGATCTTAATGTGTAAACGCTGAACTGCTCCTTAAGTCATATCCAGGCTGTGGACGCTAACAAATAGCAACAAGCATCTCATCTACAAGCATAGGAGCCTTTTGGTTTGTTTGTGACAGATTCTTTACTTAAGTAGAAATACTAATACAACAATGCCAGAATACTTACATCACAAGTAAAGGTGACTTATTTAGTTACTTAATGAGCTAGCACACCTGATATTTATTACTAGTTTTTGGTTCTTTTGTCACCTCTGCTGCTCTTGAAGATATTTTTTAAAGTAAAAATGAAAGTTTGAGAACTGATAAGAATCATGAGAAACAATCTGAGAAGCAGGTTTGGACAGAAAAAGACTGGTTCGCTGCATTATTCGTGCAGAAAGATTTCAGTAGTCAGTTTCTTCTGGTTTAAAAGTAGCTTTTCTGATTAGTCCTACACATCAGATCTCTCATGTCTGATCATACCTCAGAATTGATCTCAGCACTGTAGCAGGTTTCTGAGTTTGATCACTGGTCTATGTGCCTATGAATGTAATGGATGGTTCTTTTTCCTAAGTGACAACACAGATGATGATCTATACTCATGATTTCATATGTGAGATTGAGCCTGATGAGTGTGTCCCTGAAGGCCCTGCGGCATTTGTGTGTTTATCTGTGTAAATCACTGTTTAGTCCAAAGTGACTGGATGCCAACTAGCTGCGTCATATAATGAGGCAATGCACTCATGTACAGACATACACCAACATGTCTATTATAAAGACATTGGAGCTGCAACAGATGAAGATTTCCATTATTGACAAATCGGAGATATATTTTGTCAAAAAGTGAAAGATTCACACAATTTAAGGTGACATATTCAGGTGTGTTGTTATGGCCAACAAGTAGTTAAAACCTGAAGACATTTGACTTATAGTTAGATAAATGGACTAGTAATTGTAGCTCTAAGAGACTGGATATGTGAAACTACTTCTCGCTGGTGCTGGTGGCTGAGAAAGAAAGAGAAAGGAAAAAAGTGACTGAATTTAAAGTTTAAGGTCCTGACTGTTAAAGTCATCTACACCTTTGTACCCATCCAAAATACTTCTGGCAAAAATGGAACTAACTTTACCTTGAAATTCCCAGGAATTTTACACGCAGTTGTTGGGAATTTCTAAGGAGAGACGGGGTCAGCCCCTCTCCTCAGCCAAGAATCACAACCATTGTGTGTTTGAGATTAGAGTGACTCACTATTAATGTGACCGTGAAAGTTTTTAGTGCCATCACATAGCTGGACTGTAATTATCCCCGAGATCCTTAAACATGGCGCTAAATAAGAAAATAGAAGAATCATTTAGGTTAAGGTGATGAATGGATCAGGCTAAATTTCTTTGTCTGAACTTCATCTGGGCCGAAGGTTGTGGCTGAACACGTTTCAGATCCGACAAGTGTATTATTCAATGTCTTTACCAGGCCGAAACCCGATGCAGTTGAGTTTGTTTAGTGTTTTTCTTCATTGTTTTCATTTTAATAGTACTTTAAATTAGACTAAAGAAGATTCACGTGGTCTGTTTTTTTGAACAAAATATTTACAAGTGAAACACTTAGGCTACAAGTGCAGTTACACCTGTTTAGCCTAAAGTTTGACCTATGTGACCAAACCCTACCCGAACCCAAACATGATTTCCAAATTTCTCTCTGAACTCAAGAGATGTTAATTTTGGTGAAACAGCTCCAGGAGCAGTTGATCAGAAGTTGAAGTTTGAGTGGTTTCAGATTGACAAGGCTTTCTGTCACTTCCTGTTAGTGCACAGCAGTTAGTAGACTAGAAATCAGCATATGGTCACAGTGTATGATGCTCTAGAGTAAACATAACATGTAAAAACATTATTCCTTCATTTAAGCAATTCTCTGAAAACCCTCCTTCCTTCTTCCACTTGAGTCAGCCAGGCTTGTGAATGAGTCATATCCTCAAAACCCTTGACCTTGTGAGAAAGTAGGCAGTCAGGAGTCTGCTGTTCACCCAGCTTCCAGTAATCCAGCGTGGGATTCCCCCTCCCTTCATTGCTCCTCTCACCTCCCCCTCCTTTTCACCTCCCTGTTGTCTGTCTGACATGTTGCTCAACACGGGGCCCCCTAGGCTGTCACATACCTTCAGGCTTCCCATAGAGCCCAGCAGTGCTGCTGATTGGACAGGGAGGGAAGAGCTTGTACCTTACAGGTGGAGGTGAATGCTGCTTCATTATTGGCTGAGAGGAGTTAAATGAAGGCGCTGGGGCTCCTCCTACTTCCCTGTCTGCTCAAAAGTAGTGGTGGAAGCAGCTGAGGGGTAAAAAGAGAACAAATATACAATATAGAAGTAGCAGATATCTGAAACAAACAAGGAGAGAGGAGAATAACAGCTGAGGTAGTCACAGGTAGGTGGTGTGCTTTGTATTCTCTGTATATGACTTGAGGATGTGGGGAAATCTTAAGCTGTTTGAAACTTTAAGCCTCTGTTCTGTATTTGTCTTTGAAGATTAAAATCAAACATACATCTTTTGATTATTGTTTTGAAGCATTCAAGCTGCCTTTTCTAGTTGTTTTTAACCTCGGGATAAGTCGCAGGTGGTTATTGGTGACACTGTGGTGACACTGTGTCCCTGGAAAGGTTTTGTTGCCTCAGACTTAAGACTCACCATTGAATCTCACCTTTGCATAGGCTGCGTTTTACATGTTGCTTTGTTTGTAATCTAAACTGTCAGAGACGGACACGTTATCATCCTTCATTTGTGTTTGGCAGAAGACAGTTGTGATCCTGAGCGTGAGGATAATGTGACTTTGACATGTAGAACTTGAACATTATTTTGCAGTCAAATATTTAATTCATTGGTAGAAAACGAGCCCTGCGATGGACTGGCGACCTGTCCAGGGTGTACCCCGCCTCTCGCCCGATGACAGCTGGGATAGGCTCCAGTACCCCCCCGTGACCCTTACGAGGACAAGCGGTTAAAGAAAATGGATGGATGGTAGAAAACGAATGTACAACTTATAAACCAAATATCTTTTAAATCTTTTAAAACAAGACATTTAATGATGTCATATATATATATATATATTTGTCTTCTGGACATTTTTTCACTATTCTCTGATATATTAAAAGACTAATTGCACAAGATGTTGATTAATGAAAGTAATTGTTAGTTGCAGTTGCAGATAAGACAGTTATCTTGATTGGTGACCAGTAGCTCTCACATTCTCGTGGTGAAAAAGCTCGTCCTAATTAGGAAGCGTCCCTAAATGTGTGATAATTGATTAGTTGACAAAGCCAATGAAGATGTCACTGTGGCCTGTGATATATAATGATCTACTGTGCAACGGTGTTAAACAATTTTAATAAGATTTTAATATTCCCAGTGTCAGGAAACACTTGAGACAAAGGGAACAGAATTGGTGAAATGCTTCAGGCCTAACTGTGCAACCTGCTGAGTGACGTCGATCCTATGAGTCATCGCCCGCTCATCTACGTCATTGTTTGATTCAGTCAGAGCATGTTCAACTCACAGATGACAGTTTTTAATGATAAGCTCACTGTGCTGATGTGTGCGTCTGCAAGTTGCAGAAGAGGCGGCCAGGTGGAGGTATGAGTGTGAAAGAGTGTATACTGTTCAAGAGGGCTCTTGTGTGATGTAGGCATATCAGTTGTCTTGTCTGCCAGTAGTCGCCCTCGAGGCTCAGTTTGAGCAGTGCCACACAGGGAACAGATGGTCAATGTGTGGCTGTGTGACGCACTCTATT
Source organism: Sandelia bainsii (assembly GCA_032362345.1). Taxonomy (NCBI): domain Eukaryota; kingdom Metazoa; phylum Chordata; class Actinopteri; order Anabantiformes; family Anabantidae; genus Sandelia; species Sandelia bainsii. The sequence continues at coordinate 23,727,412 of JAUMHL010000028.1, read as the reverse complement.
GACTTTCTGATTCATACGCTGGCGCTGGTCCATGCTGCAGCACTAACACATAGTCTAATGTGTATTCTGACTAAATATATTGATTTCTGGATGAGGCTGCACCAGTCCAAAACCTCATCCAGAAATCAATGTATTTTGTCAGACTTGTGTATGACATTTGTAGTTTTATAAAATATATAGATTTCTGGGTGTGTTTAGTGCTGACATAATAGCTTAGCTGGCACCTTTGATCTACAGTGTCTATTTAACTACACACAACAAGGTACTGTAGTTAAATGCATGTGAAGGGCGTTTCTGCTGTTTTTAAAGCAGCACAGCTACAGAGAAAAGAGAAGGAGAACCAGTAGTGAACCAGAACAAGAGCTCATTTGCCTCAGTTTGGGATTTATTTGACAAAGCATTGTTCTCCTTTTTGTGTCAGCCAGAGTAACGACTTGTGTTCCTGGAAAGCTCACAGGCACATTGATCTCTCAGACGTGCAGCAAAAATGGCCTCCATCGCTCCCTTCAACCGCAGGCAGTGGGCGTCTCAGTCACTGAGGGTCACCGCCAAGGAGCTGTCTATCGTCTCTGCCCGGGGTAAATCCAATGCTATCGCAGAGCGCTTCTCCAAGTAAGTCACTTCTTTCTCTGTCTCTCTGACTAGGAATTTAATTATTTACCAGCAGCACATAATTCACTGTCTCACCTCAGTTTCTTTCAGCTCTCACTTGTGATCAGAAAACACACACCACACTTTCACACCAGACAGCTGCTGTCAGTTTCCTGTTTTCTGTGTAAAAATGGGATTTTTGCTACAACAGTCTCATCTAGTTACTCCAGTTATACTGGAGTCATTTCTGATTTACAGACTTTACTGAGTCAAATGGAGTTGGAAGCAGGGGCTTTCTCTTTCACATTTACACATAAAAACATCAAGTTTGTCATTTGAGAACTGAGAAAGTGGTAGTGTTTTCGGATGTTCGTCTTGGTGCATTTACTTAATCTGACCACTGGGCGTTAGTACTGTTCTTTGTCTTTACTGTATAGTTTGTTTTATATGTAGTTCACCAATAGTGTGGTCTGGATCTGACTTTGATGCCACTTCCTGTGCCTCCTCTGTGCAGTGCAACGTGGGCTTGGTGTTGTCCATTCATATTCATTGTGACACATAAACGCATAATGTAATGTTTTTGGAGAGGAGGACAGACATTTCAGATTTGTCACCTGGGTGTGTACAGGAAGGGCAGGAGCAGATAGTTCTGCTTCTTACTTTGTTGGCTGTTATTTTCCTTCACTATGCTCTCATTCACTCTCCTCAGGTACCAGATGGCAGCAGAGGAGGGTAATGCAGAGAAGAAGAAAACTGTAAGTGTGATATTCAATATCAAATATATTTTTTGCACACACAGATTAAATTCACAGTGATGGAAGAAATATTCTGAACTTTTACTAAAGGAAAAAAATACTATTATAAGTAAATCACAAGTACTGCATAAGAAAAAAAGTTAGAATCATCACCATAGAAAGTCACATGATCAGCTTCTCCATTACCCATAACATGATAACAGCTTTAAATAATGGATTGAAAATCAAAAGAGCTGCAACTAAGAGTTCTTTTCATTCATCAATTAATCTGCCAGTTACTGACAAACCATTTTTCTATAAAATAACAAGAACTAGTGAAAAGGCATTCACAATTTCCTACAGACCAAGTTGATGTCTTTACATTCCTTTTGACATGACATTTTAGATCTTGAGTTTATTAATATATAATATATAATTATTATAGAAATTATAGCTGCAGATTGGTTTTCTGTCAATTGCTTAATTACCTAATTGTTGCAGTTTTAAGAATTACCAGTCATCAAAGGTATTATTTTATATTTTTGGACAAAAATTACAAGCATGTTTCCTGTCTGAATCTATATTAAATGTATTATTTATTATTTGTAAATTTTTATCTTTGAATATAAGCAGTTTTATAGTAGCTTGTTGAGGTCGAGCTACAGTAATAAGGACTATTGTATAGTTCACCCCCATAGTTCCAGACCCATGTTCCACCCCCACAGCTTCTGTTTGTTACTGAGGATAAGACATGAGCTTAATTGACATCTCTCTCACTCTCACTTCTTACAGTTTTTTGCATGTTACTGAAGTTAAATGGTAAATGGAGTTAAGAAACGTTCCATAAATTCCAGCAGATGTTTATTTCTAATCATCCACAGTAACTGTAAATACTTAATCTTGAGATGAGACGTCTTTTATTTATCACACTCAACAGCAGCAGCAGCAGCAGCTGCATGTTGGGAGATTCAATAAAAGTAGGGAAGCTAGCAGCAATGGCGTCTGCTGCCATACAGCAGCGGTAACAAGACACCTCCATCCTACCTGATCTGTTTATGGAGCAGAGGGGGGAGGGGTGCAGGGGTTAGAAAGCTTCTTAAAATCTCAGGTAGATGTGCCCATCCTTGGAAAAACATATTGTTGTGATCCCGTGACATGCATCTCCTATTTTGAAACGTCAGCCCTTCTTTATTGTGAGGAAAAACAGTCTTCTCAGCACTGTGACTTTTTTTTTTTTTTTTTAGATCAAAGGTTTTTAATTATTTTTTTAAAAAGTTGGAAATGCATGATTTTCACAGGACAACAATTCTACTGTTTTGATTGGTTGGTGACATGTGTCCAATGTTGTTGCATTAAAAGCTTTTATCTGGATTCATCTGTCAGTGGTCTAAAGCATGAAAACATAATATTTGGTACATATGCTCTATGCTCTATGCTTGGATTTTTTGGTTTTGTAGTTTTATTTATGCGTTCTGATGTTTAACTCAGATCTTACTTTACATATTATGCCCTGTAATCTTTTTTTTTTTCCCCCATGGATAGGGGGGTGTTTCTTGTTAACTTAACAAATTAACAGAGGTGCTGTTGCATTTTTTTTCTGGCACCCATAATCCTTTTCAGCAGAGGAAGTAGAGGGACAAAGTGAAAGGAAAGGCCCAATATTTTAATGGCAAATCCAAATCCAATCTAGATCCCAGTCAGGAAGGTGACTACTTATCCTGGTTGAGTCACTGTGCAGTAACTTGTGAAAGGTTTTTTTTTTTTCTCCACCCGTCGCTCCCTTTACCTTTTTCTCATTTCCTGGATTTTCCCTCTTTCCCTCACTGACTGTCTCTGTTTCTGATTTTCTCTTCTTCCCTCCCCGCCCCTCACCCCTCGCTACCTTCACTCCCTCTCTGTTTCCTTCCCTCTGTGTTGTGTAGGGAGTGGGCTAGTTGCTTCATGCTGCTCTGATCACTTCTCAAGGCTCTAACATCTGGGACAGCTTGTAGCATTTGATAGCCAGCAGACACACTCAGCTCACACAGAAACGCACAACGCCAGCTGGACAACTGGGTCATCTGAGTCTCTCTCTTTCAGGTTTTTAACTGTTCTTTGAGAAAAAGAAGACTTTTCTTAGCTCTTTCTTTTTTTGCTTTCTGTTCTGTATGAGATACAGCACATTCAGGTTTATAGACATGCATGCTGAGCAGCTTACAGCTCTTTGTCTTGTGAGCAGCTGATTATGTTCCCTTTCTTTACTGGTAAAAGTGCTGTGACTTTGCTCGCACGAATGCTAACACGTAGTTTCACTTGTGTGCAACCACTGTTTGATTTAGTTTTGGTGCTTTTTAGCTTGATTCAGCAGTTGGAGGATCAGGTGGCGTGAGTCCAACACTGATATAATTCATTGAGCAAACTAAAAACAGATTCAGAGAGCAGCCAGCATCCCTCAGTGTGTGTCTTTTCTTCCAGAGAAATAGTGAGTCATCATAGTTGAAAAGCGACTGTTTGTGTAGCTGGGAGTGAAAATGTGTGTTATCTATTATCTTTTCTGCCTTGTCACCAGTCTGTTTAAGTACCCATTTGAGGCTGTGTTCATGTTCTGTATATGTTCTTGTATAAGTACAGCCTGTTGAGTTAGAGCTGAAGTGAATCATTGATTGTTTTTTGGTCAGAAAATTAATTGTAATGTCCTCAACAAAAATGTCAAACGTTACCTAGATTCTCAAGTGTATGTGATAGTTAATATTAGAGCGGTTCTGAAACAGAGACCAAAACTGTGACGCACGCACAGGTTCGCGGTCACACGTCACGTCTTCCAGAATCGTGCACAAACCCATAAATGGATCCAGGAAGTTTTGCATAAAACATCTGCAATAACAATAGAAGCCTAAAGTGAGTGTTAAGTGACAACCAGATAAATAATCATCATATCAGTAATAATGATATGATAAGCATCTTCAGTAGGAAGCAATGAGCTTGAGGCTGAGAACCATAGGCAGGGTAGGGAAGTATAGGGAGATGGAGTAGCACATTGTCGGGGGGTGGGGGGGTGTTGATGACAATGAGAGTAATACCAGACTTACCTTTTGAACTACACCTGGTACCTGAGATAAAGTATAGTTTGGCTCTCAGACTGATTAGGAGATCTCTTTGTCTAAGTAACAACTTCTTTTACTCTATAGGTTGCAGAACCCCTACCATCAACACTTCTCGGAGGAAATCTGAGTATTTTAAAGAAACGCTGGGAACAACAACAACAGAAGCAGCAGCCGTCGTCTAGCCACAGGCCCCAACCTCAGACCACACCCTCTAAACCTACCAAGCCTCAGACCCTCCTCAGTCAATCAGCAGGCCCCAAACCTAGACTTGCATCACAGATTGACACGCAGCCTGACATCCTGAAAAGCACCAAGCTTTCACAAGACCAGGACACTGAGCCAGCTGACTCTGAGATCTGTGAATCCACCTCCAACCATCTGCAACCAGCTCAACTTGAGGATCTAACAGACATGGAGATGAAGCCTAGCAGAGATTTGGAGGGGCAGCAGACATCAGCCGAAGTACCTGATTCAGAGAAGCCCAGTGTTCCCCTAAACAGCCTCAAAATGATGTTTGAGAAGGGAGAGAACCAGATTGACAAGGCAAGTGTTTTCTTTACAGTTATGGTGACCAGCAGGTTTTGAGGTTTGTTGTCAAATCTCATTGTACAAGAAAGTTTAAATATTTCCACATTATGTCACGTTGCTCCTATAGAGGGAAATACTTTTTACTGCACTGCATTTACCTGACCGAGTTACTGAAGTTTCAGCTTATGTTACACTTTAAAGAACGTATGATTAGTTTATAAAATATTGTTATGCATTAAACCATTCTGCAATGTGTGAAGCTGGTATGCTCCAAATCTACCAGCTCTAACGTTAAAATGCCGCTAAAGGCTCGTACACATGTAAAATATGAAGGGCTTGTGTGAGCAGGATCAGGTATTTGTATTTGATACTTACCACGTGTTTTTATATGCGTATGATTTTGACAGTTTGGAGTCAAAAGTTGATCCGAAAGATTCTTCAGCTCCACCTCAAACAAAACCGGATCATGAGTAGTTTGTTCTCAGAGAGGTCAGATCCCTCCAGTGCTGTCATGCTGCTAGTCACATGGTGCAGCCATCCTCAATCTCATCTCTCACACACTCTCAGCTGACATCCTCTCTGCAAGCATCAGTGACTGGAGCTCTGCTCATTCACCCCGGGGCACCTAATTGTTGTTTGTATGTGTAGATGTGGAGGCTTTTAACGTCCGGTCATGGATTTCCTCGAAGTGTTTCAAATGTAAAGTGCCTTTACTCAAGGTGTGACACGTTAACAACAACTAACTACTGTGTTTCCTCAACACAGAGCACCCATTTATGACAGGAAGAGAACTTTATGAGACTTTAAGCAGCATACTGATATTCAGTGTGTTTCAAACTAATAACTTTCAACACCACTGACCCAGAACTGGCATCAGCTACTGTTCCTGTTTTCAGATAGTAAATGAATTGAGCACTTTGTATTATTCTGACAGCATTAAAAGGGACAGCAGCAGCACCCACATAGAAATATGACCTGATTCTGCAGTTCCTCTCAGCTCTACAGAAAATTTAGCTTTTTCAGCTCAATGTTTTGGTTTTACAGCATCTATACTGTTTTATTTCACTTTCAAAAACACCAAACCTAAAGTACTGTCTATTTATCCAGCTCTCAATACTTACCAGCAACAGCCTCCCGTCTGAAAACTAATTAACATTTACAGCAACAGACGTCAGCTCTGTTTACACTGCTGTAGCTCCAGAGTCACTTTCCCAAGACCAGCAGCTACTCGAGGAATGTTTGCCCGTCCATTCCTGTTTCTGATGAGCAGGAACATGCTTCTTTTTCCTGCAAAGTCCCCCAGCTAAACACGCTCAAACGTTGCCCATCAGCAATCAGGCGCCAATCTTTTTAAAGTGAGGATGACATTATTTCAGTATTTTGTCAACAAAACCAACAATGTGTTGGTGATTCTATCTCTAAGAAACAGGCCACAAATATGTAGTTTTCTTTTTAAATAGGCGAAGTAGTTTGCTGAATCAAATAATGGCCACTGTTAAAGTAAAGTATGACATCTAGGAAAATACACTACAACAGGATCTACTGAGCATCACTTGTACTTATGAATGTTCCAGACAGCCAAACTAGTGGCTTGTTGTGCAGCTGGTGGTTTTATTTTATTGTGAACCCACGTTAGTATATATATATATATATATATATATATATATTAATTCTCAACCGTAAGTAATCAAATGCATTTCTACTTGTGTTTGAAAACACCACTGACCAACTGTTTTAGGAGATTAATTATGTATTTTCAAAAGCTGAAATATATTTGTGACTATACCGGATATTTGTCTTCTTCAGTAGTTTTTGGACAATGATAGAGCTCTGCCTTTGACTACACAAACAATACTTATAATTTTATATTTAAATATCATTTTCTTTTTGATAATCAAGAACATGTAGAATATCAGCAGAGTTCCTTTAACCAGAGACACAGCTTTTATTGAGATTTCATTGGAAAGGAGTGATTCTTGGCAAAAAAAGAAACTTGTAGTCAGAAAACTTTAAGTGTGCTGGTCTGACAAAGACTTTCCACCACGTTCAGCTCCACACTGACCTCCTTCACTATGTGGGCTGTTAAAAAGTGAGTTCAAGCAATGCTGTAGGGGGATGGAGGGATTTGGAGTCTTTTATTGCACGTTGCATGTTTGTCTTACTGAAGGAGGAATTATCTGGTGAAATCCTTGAGCAGTTCTACAAGATCTGTACAGTTCTGTAGACACTTGTACAATAGCCTCCAGTGTGTGGCCGAGCTTTCTCCTTCTCTTTGTTAAGTTGCCTTTCACAGGGAAGATGATGTAATGGTGCAGGCCGGCAGACTCATGACTGCAGACAGCTGATCTGCAGTATGAGCCTCTTCTGGCCATCTCGCCTGAGGCTATCAAAGCTCCTCTCTCCCCTCCCCACCTCATCAATCATGCCTGTTGTTCACTTTCTGCTCCTTAGCCCTCTGACCATCTCTTCCCATTTCTCTCTCGACTCTCCCTGATCATCTAAGACTTGGTTTTCTGGCTGCACGACTCTGAGAGCTGTTGCTCTGTTGGCCGCCGGTCGGTCCACTTCTTTGGACCAGAATGAAAGATCTCAACAACTATTGGATGGATTGCTTTAACATTTGGTACATTTATACATGTTAATCCTAAAGATAAATTATTGATTGATTATCATTTAGCTCCATCAAGCCAAATGTACCTTTACAAACTTAAAAGTGTTGCTGTTATTCAAGTGATTCTTTAGTTGTACAGTTAATTCTTTTCTTGCAGCAGTCACATGAAGAAATGAGCTTTGTTGCCACTGGACTGATAATCACATGAAAGAATCATCATTTAATAGTAACTTAGGACAACATGATATTTCTACATTTACTGATGAGATAAATGTTAGCATGCAAACACACTGAATGAAGATGGTGAAATCTGTAAACATTAAACGTGGACATGTTTAAAGTCTGAATGTTAGCATGCTACTTTAGCATTTAGCTCAAGGCAACACTTTGCCTAAGTACAGTGTTACAGAGCATGAGTGTAGCCGTTAGCCATGTTGTTATCTATCTCCCCCAGCCTGTATCTAAATAACCCCCTCTCTATCCACCCCCCCCCTCTTTCCTGGGCTGGGTGGAGCATGCAGTCATGAGGCACTCTGAAATTAATTGACCCTCACCCTGCCTGCCCAGAACTCTCCTCCCCTTCCTCCTACACCCTCACACACAGCACAGCCGTGCTCAGCCCCACCTATCCTCCCTCCCTAGTTTACTTGCACTGTCACCCCAAGCACCAGCTGCTTCTCCACCCCATACACCCCCATACTGCTTGTTCATCTAAGGCTGTGACACAGTATTTAAAAAAAAAAAAGAAAGAAAAGGCTTTAACCCTCCCTTACCCATCTGTAACACCACAGCACACTTTGCCTCCCGTCATCAGCTCCACCTTCATGCAGCCACACCCCACTCCGAACAGGCCCACTAAGAACACCTGCTCCCTGTCGCCCATCCTATTCCCACACAGTCTTATTCTTCTGCCTCCTCCTCCCATAAAACTATCTCCAGAGACCCTTCCCACATCTCCCCCGCCATAAGCCAGACTGTGCAGCACTGCTCAGTGTGTGCCTCTCTCCTGGTCCTGCTGGTGTAAAATCCTGTCTCTGCCGGATTCAGTCGTGCGACCAGACTCTCTGAGAACTGGCTTCACTCTTGTCTCACTGCTGACTCTTCGTCCAGTCAATTAGTCGTCACCAGAGGTAGCTATGGTGTTTGATTCACATGTCCATATGGTCTTTGCCTTCTTTGTTTAGCCTCTGAGCAGGCCCTGACTCCGTCTGCTTTTACTTCTGTCTGGGTTTTGTTGACTTCTCTGTTGTATTAATTGTATTTTCACTGCAGCTGAAAGAGGCCTTTTAGTCAACACAGCTGGAAAGTACCTGTAATGAAAACTGCTTCGTGTGTGGCTCTTTTCAACTGTTAGTTCACTGAACTGTAGTATTGTGTGGGTCAGGGTGAGGTATAATACTGTTTCTATAGAAACATGCAGTACGTACCATCCTCTCCCATCTTTATTTTGGTACAGCTTAATGTAAGAACAGGTTATTGTCTCTGGTAAACTGTGTGCTTGTGTGTGAGGTAGGCTCAGGAGGGGAACTACACGTCAGTCTGTGTGGGAGCTTTAATAGTATCAGGATTAGTGGCGGAAGTGTCTTTGTCTAACCCGCTGATCCAGCCTCCTGAGACCCAGTCTGGCCTCTTTTGGCCCGTCTGCTTGTTCACATCTTACTGTTTACACCCCCTCCTCGTGTACAAACCTCACACCCCTGCTACAAAGCTGCACCTCAGGTTTCTAGAACACAATCCACCCTCTGGGGAAATATTATGGTGATGCTGGTTTATTTTGTTGTGATTTGTCTTCGTTCTGTGCCAGACGCACTCCCACTTACAGTCAGTGTTCAGTCGTGTTCCTGCTCACAGTTAAAATTCAGACTCAGTGCTGGTTTACATACAGTAACATCACTCAAGGAGAAACTAAATCGTAGCCTCAACAGGACTTTAAGCCAAATACTGCAAAAACAATCAGTTTCTTCTGAAATTCATGCCTCATTCAAACATAATTTCCAACAGACTGTAGTCGATGTGCATGAACATGTCTGAACTGTATTTGTTGTTTTTTAGTGTGTTGTTCCTGCAGTCACCTCAACCTCTTTATCTGTTGTGAAATCTTCCTCAGCTTTACTTGCTGAAGCCTGCAGATGCTCAGTGAGCAGCTACCAGCCTCATCAGGAGCAGGCACTCTGATCATTTTAGTGCTAAATCTGTTGAGCAGGAACTGAACCCAAGATGTTGGCGAGTTGCTTGTGCCTCTCGCAGACTGAAGGCCCAATAGTAGAAGTGTCATAGCCGCTGTCTGACCTATTGTGTAATCTGTACTTTAAGTGACTGGAGGAGAATGATGTGTGTGCTTATGTTGGAAGGAGGATCTGACTCAACAGTAGGAGTGGTTTGATGACTTCAGGAGAGTTGAGACTTGTCAGCAGATCAGCAATGAATAAATATATCTGCAAGATATTTTCCACCTGGTTCTTTGGAAATTGATTGTCTACACACTCATGACCCATCTCCAATCCAAAGCCAGAGTTTTAAGAGTTTGTTTGTGTGTTCATAGTTTTGAGGTGAATTAATAAAAAGGCCTGAACTTGAGCAGAAAATGATCAGTTTGTTTTCTGGCTGGTGGCTGTGACCAGATGGGGAGTCTGTCTCAGACTGACTCTCTGAGCTCATAAGGGGATTAAAGTGGTTTGGACTGGATGAACACACACACACACACACATCACTCTTTACGTTTTCTTGTCTTTCTCTACTTTGATCTTCCTGATGGACGATACTGCTTCCAGTCTGTTTGCTCTTCCTGCTGACAGTAAGAATTATGTGTGTCCGTGTGTAATGTAATTTAATTTTTTTAAATAGGTTTATGTGTATTTGTTTTCTACTTCTCTGACTGTGTGTGTGTGTGTTTCCTGTAGGTGTCCAGAGAGCAGACCAGTAGAGGAAATAACGGCAACACTGCCAACATGGACCAGCTACTAGGAGGTACATAAATATTTCTTTTTCGTTTATATATGACCTCTTTTAGAGAGAAACGGTGAGAGAGAGACGAGGGGGAACAACATGCATCAAATGTCCTAGGGACACATAAAGTTATAGAGCAGCTGGTGATCCTAGAGTTTTACAGTATCCTGCAACTGAAGAGCCACATAAGTTTCTCATGAGTTTGTGGAGAATGAAAACCCATCTCAAAGAGAGGGAATGTTGGACTAACATTGATCAGGGTCCCAGCAACACAACTCCAAATGAATGAGGCACCAGTTTGCTAACATGTTTATAAAGTGTTCAGATTAAATTTAAGTTTGTTGTTCTCTGTTTGCTGTAAATGTAACTGTAAAGACTTAAGTTATGTATGTGTTGCAGTCAAATAGATCAATTTCCATTTACTCCATAGTTTTTCTTTCTTCCTTTGGGATTTCTCCCACTTTGTCTCCATTCAGGTTTCTTTTAGTCTCATAATGTGTCAGACTCATTACACAAAAAAATCTTATTCTAGTATTTATCTTAAGAGTGATTTAAAAAAAAAAATCTAATGATGGTGAAGAAGCTCTGCTTTAGTAACAGTTTCAGTTTTACCAAGTCTGTGCTTAATTCATCACAGCCCCAACATTGTTCTTACTTTTCAATCAGTCCAAAAACTGTGTGCTCCAAAGTGTTGTTCTGCCTTCCTCTGGATGCATTACATCCTTCCCAGAAATGAAAGCTGACGTGTGACGTCACAGGCCGCTGTGATCAGCAGAATGCTTCACAGAGCACAGGAAGAGACGAACCTCTGTTTCCCTCCACACAGCACACGACTCCTGACCTCATGTTCCTGTCCACAGCCTGCATGACTAACCAGCATGTTCTGCACTCACTCTGAACTGGGACGGGTTGAAAAGAATAAATCTTGAGCAAGAACAGTTGTCATAGTGCAGAGGTCACACAACAATCACATCATTTACAATAAGTGGACAAGTAGACACTTTAAAACGGACTTTATGCTGCAGTTGTGGGTTTCGCAACTAAATTAACAAATCTGAGCAATGATGCTCAGATTGATGTGTGGTTACATTACAATTGTTCCACTTTTTTATTTTTATTTTGCATCATGTTATGTGTTTTTGAACCAGATGAAAGTCTTGCAGAGTCCACTCCTCTCCGGGACAGAATGGCCCTCTACAAAGCTGCCATCTCCAAACAGGATGTCCCTCCCTCTGCAGTCGGAGTGAGTACTCCTGTCAATCATTCAAACAACAAATTTCCCCATGGGGAGCAATAAAGTCATCATCAATAATTCAAATGAAGCACTGGCTCAGCCGGCTTGGTGGGAAAAGGGATGGAAAGGTGCACTTGCATTAGTCTCTTATTAGTGTAACTACATCAGTGAATTCTGCGTCAGTAGCATCTGCAGCGTCAAAGTGGACGTTGTTCATTCTGCCATGAAGTGACAGCAAACATCAGCTCCAGTGATTCTAATACATTTGATTTGATCCCACCAAACTGATTCTGATCAGTCCAACATCTGGTAACAGGTGTACAGTGAGGGAGCATCATCATGTGTTTGTGTTGATTTCTGGATGGTTGTTGATGGAGCTCAACTGTTATTTTGTGATTTAGTTGCTGAACCGTTCCATTATGTTCCAGTGATTCTGAACATGCATTTGACTCTCAGTACTACCTGAGGAGGTTTCTCTTTACTCTCTGTTACTGACCTTCCTCTGCTGCTCTCTGTCCCTCAGAACGATCATCTGGACAGTTTCTGTGGGAAGCAGAAAGAGAACGTCCCCCCGTTCACGCTGGACACGGTGAGGATCATGACTTTCACATCATTTCTCTCAGTTCCTGTTCAATTAAGAGACGTAAATGATTCAAATATCAAATGCTAGCAGGATGGATACATTCTCTTTACATCCTCTTCTCTCATTACAGAGTCCAGAATCAGAACCAAACAGCAGGAAAGGTTTTACTTCAGAGAGCAACGGTAATTTACATGATGCTCTTCTTCTCTTATGATCTGAATTAGTGGAAGTTCTCATTAGAGCGGATGCTGTGGTGTCTTTCTTTGTGTCAATGTATCTACATCTAGAGACAAAAGCAGGAGTCAGTCATTTCTGAGCTCGATCCACTCCTTTGTTTTGCATCACAGAGCATCTGCACATCAGTTCATGTGAAGATTGTATATTAAACATTAAAACAGCTCCCTCTAGTGTTCACACTGCATCACTGACTTTTCATACACTGGTCATTGTGTGATCTCACAGGCTCTGCTACTGGCACCACATCACCCTCCAGTCAGAAAGACCCTTCTCAGCCCAAGACTCCCAGAGTACGTTTTCACAGGAGACGTTAACATCACACGCTTCACAAAAATCTAAACAAAAACAAAAAGTCAGTTTCTTACTGTGTGTGTGAATGGCTATGCTTGATGTGTGCAGAACTTCCGTCTACCAGTGAGGGAGACGTGTGTGACATGTCTGAAGACTGTTTATCCCCTGGAGAGGCTGGTGGCCAATCAGCATGTGTATCACAGCTCCTGTTTCCGCTGCTCGCACTGCAACACCAAACTGAGGTGAGGATGACAAATAGAAATGTAGACTGTCTGTCCCTCATATGATTCTCATAACACTCCCTAACCGTGTTTCTCTTTGTGTTCTCGTAGTTTGGCGAACTACGCCTCCCTGCACAGCAACATTTACTGCAAGCCGCACTTCTCCCAGCTCTTCAAGGCGAAGGGAAACTATGACGAGGGCTTCGGCCACCGGCCTCACAAAGAGCTGTGGGAGAGCAAAGGCGAGGATGGTGAGACTTCACCAGAGTCCAACACTGAGACCAAACCAAACATCCAGAGCCCAGCCTCAGCTTCAGACTTGGAGAGCCCCAGTGTGGAGGACTCCCCTCTGGCTAAAGTCAACGTGCTGAAGGCCACTATGGAGGCTCTGGGACAAGGATCGCCAGACAAAGCCGACAGACCCACTGAGACCCGCAGGCTGAAAATCTCCTGGCCACCGCGCACAGAGCCAGAGGACAGCCACAGTGTAGCCTCCACAACCACAGAGGTGTGCTCTGCCAATAGGCCCATCAGAGCCAAGTGGCCCCCAGAGGAGGACTCCCCCTCCTCACCCCCTGAACAGGCCAAAGAGGTATCTTGCCTGCGCCGGAGCGCCTCCCTGAAGGAGCGAAGCATGCCCTTCACAGTGGCAGGACTCACGGGAAACAGTCCTGCTCCTGAGGCCAAAAAACAGAGTCCGCCCCCTCCCCCACCTGTGGATGAAAGACAGCTCAGCCCTGAACCGACGAGCATGGAGCTGCAGCACAGCGGCCAGTCGTCACACAGCCACACGCCCATTGAGGACAGCTGTGTGGACGTACACGCCAGCTCAGGAGAGGATGAGGAAGAGGAGCAGGAGGTGAAGAGCGAAGACTTGACAGATCACCATCTCCCCAACGAGGAAGACACCCCAGCAGGAAACACTGAGCAGGAGGAAGAGGAGGTGAACATGGAGGAAGAAGATGGAGTGTTGGAGGAAGAGATGTCTCCTCTGAAGAGTCAAGAGGTGCCAGCGGAGCCCACGACACTCTCATCTCCTGAGGGAGAGGTGGAGTCCAGCCGGTCGCCTCAGGATGTGGGGTTCTGGGACAGCGAGGAGATGGACGACAAGGGAGAGCTGGAGCAGCAGGAGGCGCTGACGGTGGAGGAAATGATCAAACGAAACCGATACTACGAGGAGGAAGAGGATGTATAAATCCTCTGCTTTTGGCCAACAAGATGTAGCCATTGACACTCACTCAACTTCTTGCCATTCCTTCTTTTTTAGACGTTGTCTTCTTCTTCTGTTAAGACACTCAACTGAGCTCTTTAATGTGCCTCTTTCAACATTCTGTGAAACATTTCAAGTCGTTCCTACAGGATCGTTGTACAAAACCTTTGGAGAATGTGTCGCTACGACATTTGTTTTTAAAAATCCAAGATTTAAAATGATGTCTCATGTAATGGATATTTTTTAGAACAGGTGTTACGACACATAGATGTTTTATTTTTGTGTACATGACTTTTGTAATTTTCTATGCTTGGTAATCTGTCACGCAGTCTTATGCAGATGTGGGGAAAATTACAGCTGATGCCACCTCGTGTCACTAAATGACCTGTTGAGTTGAAGACGCTGCGGCTGAGTCCAGATCATTCACTGCTCACTCTGTGATGTGCACATGCAGAAAACTGAGATTGTCCAACAGAGCCACTGCTGGACACTAATTTAAAGTGGTGGGAGTGATGTCAGACACAGCTGTGCTTTAGAACAGAGAATCCAGCACTTTGATCTGTCACTTTCTTTCCAATATTCATCTTGTATGTAGGCTTCATGTAAAACATCAAAATACACAGAAATGTTTGGAAGATTTCAAACTGGGTCTAAATAATGTTGTGCTGTTGTTTTTTTAAACCAGGGGATCAAATGTCATAGATGCTACTGTTTGAATAAAACATTACATAAAAGTGTGTTGTATGATCATTTTTTAGTAAATATTTTCATGCACTACTTAGAAATAAAAACTTTCTGCAGCTGCACAGAAAATATTGAGAAAAATGACTTTTGCACTCTGACAACTTGGGAACTGATTTGAACAGTTTCAAAGTTGGAAACTTAATAATTATGAAAATTCCAATATACCAATATTCTAATATAGTACACTGCTGCCTCTGAGGGGTGGTAAGTAACTAAGTACATTTACTCAAGTACTATACTCATGTACAAGTTTGAATTATTACTTTTACTCCACTACAATTCAGAACGAAAATGTAGTTACTTTGTCAATGCAGCTTCTCAATATTAAAAACAATAAACTGATGAATAAATTCACTTGAATTAGCTCCATCTTTATATGTGACTATTGTTTCAATTAGATTTTTTTTATTATTCTTTTGGCTGCTCCCTTTAGAAGTTTTCACAGCAAATCAATGTTTTTTTTTAAATTAGATTTTGAAACCAGTTTATAGCACAAATGATTAATAACAGATATACTTTCAACATTTTTGCACATTAAAAGTCAGTGAATGAGGTTGTTGAAGAAGTAATGAATTTTAAGTGGTATTTGTAACAACCTGAGAGAACACAGCTCTTCATCACAGTAACCACGATGCCAGCAGCTCTGTCGACACACAGCAGTGTTTCTGAACGAGCTAAATGCAGCATGTTGATGTGTAGCATGTATGTTCACCATGACAGTTTGATTAACATGTTAACATTCACTACCACACAAACAGCTGAGGTTGACTCTACAAATGTCAACCTCACGATGGCGCTAGAGGAAAACTCACTGAGCACGAGCAAGGTGCCACTTTCTGACAAGTCACAATCTACCAGTGTTTAAGTTCTAAAGTGTTACTAAAATGATTTTATGTATATATATATATATATATCTGAAGTATGTGTATGTATACAGACAGGAAGTGATGATTGTAGTATGTGTGCAAAACATTTACTAACACTTCAGTTATAATCAGAAGTCTTTGACAAAGTTTGTGAACGTTTTGTCTGGCAAGTTTTTATCCTCTTAACTTTTTAGTTATTTCAATAAAAAAAAAAAAACTGCAAACATCTGGAAAATATCCAAAACCCATTTATTATGCAATAAAAGGATTTTATTAATATTATTTATAGGTGGCAACATAAATGATCAGACAAAGGATAACAGTTTTTTCACAACCTGGCAACGTAAAAAGTTCTAACTTTATCACTGAATTTTAAAGCTTTAAATCTGTCAAATACCTGTTAACTATTAAAAGTCCCAACCTCCTCCTTTATGAAATTTGACTTTTCAGAAACTCAGGAACAAAAACTCCACAACTACTGAGGACAATATATTTTCCTGATAAGTACATTTAAAAGAAAAACTTATTTACGATCATACATGTACTGAACAAGCCCATCAGAGTTCAAGTCATAAAGGCAAGAAACTGCTATTACACGCTGCAAAAACCGTTACCAGATTTAGCCGTAATTTGGTTGAGAAGATTCTGAGTAAACTTTTAAATAAGTGACTTTAATACCCTGAACTTAGACGTGGCTGAAACGTATACATCAGTGTCTCATTAACATCTGTGCGCTGTCTAGCTTCAGTTATTTCAGTGCAGGCTGTAGCAGCCTGTACTTACAGTAAGTCTCTATCCAGCCCTGCAGGAGAAGAAAAAACACACTGATTTACCTACTGTAACATCATCAGTAACAAATGCATACTAACAGCTTAAAAAAAAAAGACAAAAGACAAACAGACACAATCTCCAGCAGATATGTGACTTCATAGTTAAACCCTGTGTACTCATTTTACAGCACATTATTCTTTTAGCATCACAGTCTGTAGCTCGATGAATGTTTGTCTGCACACAAAAACACTGCAGAAACCCGGCGTCTCCACCTCACAGGGACGTACAGAGGGAAGTGCAGGAACGTTACAGAGCCGCTGATGTTGTAGAGGACAAATGTGAATCTGATGAACTGCTGATATAGTATAGTAACGCTGATATCGTTCCCTTTAATCAGACAGGGAAAAACATGGATTATGTTGCATTATAATCACGTGAGGTAAGTGACAGGCTCAGCTGTTAATATTCAGCCAGAATCATTATTTATGAGTTGATTCATGACAAGTAAATAACGGTTTCTCACATGCACGTGTACAACTTAAATGAATTGCATGATGATGATGATACCAGGAAACCCGTGATACAGGGGCCTGGTGCACGTGGCATAATGTCAGTGGGTACACGCGCAAAAATGTGTTTTTGTTTTTTGTGATCCCGCATGCAGCAAACCAAACATCACCTTAAAACCAAACAAAAAGAACATCCAGCTGTTAATTCTGCATCACAGACAGGAAGTTATCTCCTGACTAGAGAAAAAGAAAAGCAGAATGAAAACAATCTTTTGTATGTACAGAGTAAAACCTCTACATAACAGTATCAGTATAACACAGTCCAGGATGATGCAGCTGCAAACATGAACTCTGCTTGTTTCTTATGGCTGTTCTTTGTTGAGTTGGAGGGTGCTTCTGTTATTTTGTCCAGCCGTTGGACTTTCCGCATGTCTTCCTTAAACGTCCTTCCGGCCTCCTCTCCATGCATCTAGCTCACGCTGTCACAGTGCAAAAAATGAACCATTCCCTGATAGAATTCACTCTGTATTTACCAGATTGCTTGTAGAAAATGTAAATGACACTTTCTGAGAGAAGCTCACAGGAGGGCAGCTACACCCAGAGCGAGGACGGGGACGGGGAGAAAGAGACGAACAGGAAACAGACAGAGAGAGAGTGAGAGAGAGAGACGATTCCCTGAAACTGCCAACAAGCTTTGAATCGGCACCACTGTTCTGCTCGGGGGAAAACGTGTGCCAGACCTCACTGCATGCAGAAGGAGGACAGACACCATGATACAAGTACAGATTGCATAGAATTAACAGTTAAACGTCTCCCAGGAGTGGACAGCTCCCGGGTGTCAAAGGAAGACGACGGCACATGCGGGGCTCAGTGGAGCGTCCGATCCTGGCTCTCGGCTCATCCACTGAGTGGATGCAAATCCACCTTCACCTTCTCGCCGCTGCTCAGCATGCCAACAGTGGGGTAGAGTCCCCCTGGAGGAACCGGCATCTCCCTCCGGCCCATCAGCTTCCCGTTCCGCGTGAAGAACACCTGCATGACCACAGGAGGGAGACAGCGAGTTCAAATACATGCATGCACGCTTTCACTTATGGAGCCTAACGTCTTCCCTGAAGACTGACGTTAGTGTCAGTCACAAGCTTATTTTCCGAGCTCTCAGTGTGACAGCAGTAAACAGGAATTATGTGCAGTTAGGAAATATGGTTAAACAAAGAGGTGACAGAGTGATGTCTGTGTTCTTGCTGTGTTTACAGAACATGTCTCTACTAAACTGGTGAGAGATCCAACATTATCCAGCTATTTCTCCAAAGAATATCCAAAAAGCTTTTCAGCGCTAATGCTGAGGGCTTCACTCCAAGTCTGAGAGCAAATACCGACACACTAAAACAACAAGTCAAGTACTGTGGAGTGTGTGTCTTCCATAAATCAGGCTGAGTCACATATCAAACATCTACTGTCCCACCCACTCTAAAAAGAAAGGCTTAAGCACTATTCAATTACACATGAAGGGTGAGTGAAACTGCAACAGGCCTCATTAGTTTCAACAACAAGGGCAGCATGGCAGCACAGTGTGCGCTGTGGCTCACACACACACAGGTCTCTGTAATGTAATAGAGCAGTGTTGAGGGTAGTGTGTCCTGCTGAATAAATATTGACAAATCCCTGGATTACGACTCGGCCTGTTCCGTTCTCACCCACTTGGGTTTCAGCAGCGCATGCTCACACCCGCACGCTGACCCTCGGCCTCTTGCTTGCACAATAGCGCAGGCTGCGACTCAAGGCTGAGTAAAAACCGCAGCCATTAAAACACTAACAAACATTTAAAACATGAAGTGGTTAGAGGATTAGAGAGTGAGGAGACTCGTGGGCGAGCAGCACCAAAAGTGAAGTGAGAATGATTTCACAAATAATGCTATTAATTAATTAATCTATTAATTAACTTCATACTAAATATTCAAAAAAACCTGTTCTACTCTGTACATATGTGCACTGTTTTCAATTTTCATCTCAGTTCAGTTTCTATATAGTCACCACAAAAACAACAAGGTACTTTACATAGTGAGGTCAAGACGTCACAGAATTACAGGGAAAAACGTAACAAATCCCACTTGAGCAGCAACAATAGACAGTGGAGGAGAAAAACTCCCTTTAATGGAAGAAACCTCCAGCAGAACCAGGCTCAGGGTGGGCGGTCATCTGCCTCGACCAGTTGGAAAGAGAAGAGAGAAAAGAGGAACAAGAAGCTACAAACCAAACACTGGTCAGGTTGGGTGGAGAGAGGGAGACAGAGAGGAAGAAGACACAGAGTTAATCACATGCAATGGTGGCTCATAGACGAGGAGAGAGAGCAGAGATTTCATGAGTTCAAAACTCAGTAAGGAGAATCGTAACATATATAACAACAACTGTACTGAAGATTCTTCCAGCAAGTTGGAGAACACAGAGTGTCCTCTGTCTCTTCATCTTATTCCAGGCTGAATTCATGATGTTGAGATCAGGGCCCGTATTTATCACAGTCGCTCCGAGGAATTGGGCTGAAAGTAACTAAAAACACTCCAAGCTCAGAGTCGGACACTTATACGACGGCTTCACTATTTTTCAAATCTGTCTTAAAACAACAGTGAAACACTGAAACTGGTTTTCCTTGCCGTAATCCTCCTGCTCACACTGGCCCCTAAGAGAGGGGGATAACACTTCCTAAGCCCTTTGAGTGGAAGTGACTGGGGCCAATATCCAAAGTCCAAAGTGTGTCTTTTCAGTGTGTTTCCCTGTTAAGCTGCAGTGGAAAAATCACACAATAAAAGGGTTTTTGAACTAAAAATGCTGCACCTTTGGAAGTTATTTAATGTGACTGATTTGAAGCCTCATATTGTCTTCAGATTAACTTTTCCTTGAGCACTTCACCACTTTAAGAAATACTATAAAAATTGTGAACCTACCCTTTAAAAGCTATTTATGCAGCTGCCTACTCTTGCTTTCAGCGAGGAGTCGCACTCTCACTAGAAAAGTGTGACTGTTTTATGACTTTCAGAGCAAATTATAGGGATAAGTTGTCTTATTTCTAACAGTTTTGACTTGTAGTTTTTCTCAATAGAAAATTAAAATAGCAGAGTCAGTGCCATTTATCAGGTTGATGATTTTAATCTGTGTGCCATCAACGACTCCAAGTCCAGGGAAAGCAGCGATATGTATAATTGCAAATCACTGATTTAGTGATTTCATGCTGCATGGTGTGAAAATGAATGAATCTGTGCATTATCCCTGGTGCCAAAATTGTCAGTTGTCACAGACACAAAACATCAAGAGCTGCATGTTAATAAAATATGACATTTTAATGATCTTTCTGTGGAGACAGCAGATGCTTTTCTTCTTGATGGAGCGACTGCAGCATGCACAAGATCTGTCACAAAAACTATTTCATTTTGTTTTATGTCCAAACTAATGAGCTTCTCTCACAGAATCTGCAAACATCTCCTGAAC
Organism: Sandelia bainsii; assembly: GCA_032362345.1. NCBI lineage: Eukaryota > Metazoa > Chordata > Actinopteri > Anabantiformes > Anabantidae > Sandelia > Sandelia bainsii. The sequence goes on along the minus strand of JAUMHL010000028.1, from coordinate 23,706,773 downwards.
ATCTCCTGGCAGCTCCCAACCACTAAACCACCTCTGGAGCTCTCCTACATTGCTTTCCTAATCCTGGGAATCTTTGTAAACTGTTCTTACTTCAACTCCTAAAAGTAGAATCAAAAACACAGCACTGATGCAGGACTCCTTGTTCTTCTCGTCTCTGAAGAAACAAAACATTTAAACTTTTTTACTGTCTGCAGTGTTGGGGAGCAGCAGTCATTTAACTACATCTTGCAGTAACTTGCTGTCAGTTCACCTCCATTCATATTTAATACATATCCAAGTAGTTCAAACACTTATTTTACCATTGTGTAGTTAACCACAGAAACTACAATCGGAGATGGATCATTTTGGACAGGTTTATGTCTCAGGGGGATTCCAGAAAGGTTTGGTTTGTGTCACCTGTGAAAAATATTTGGCTCTAGTTTGTAATGTTTTGAATTGAATTTGAATACAGAGAAGTTGTTGCATGCTACGTAGGATTTCATACATGTTAAAAGTGCTAACTGGAGTGTGTGAACACTGGCAGTTACAAAATCACTTTTTCGCACAGTTTTTCTTGTGCACACACATCAAAGGTTCACCCCTGTTACACTGATGTGCAGGTGGTAATGTGCCAAGAAATGCAACAACGTGCCGGTAAAGACAGCATCCAGGTAAATGTGCTTGAAAAAGTTGAACAAAAGCAACTTTAAGTTATCATCATCAAAATCATCAATGTAGTTTGAAAGAAAATCAACTAAACTTAAATTCTGTCTCCACATTTGAACATCTGTAAATGTGAGTTTGTGCTACATCACATTTCCAAAGAATTGTGTATGTAAAGTCAGCTGACTTTTAACAAAACTACATGAATTATTATTATTGTAGCTGGCACTGATTAAATTCACCAACACAATTGGTGCTTATCTGGCAGCCAAACTAAGACAGCTCACTACTGAAATACAGACCAACTTAAAAATCCTAAAGCCAAGTATGTAAATGTATCTATGATCTGTCTACTTCTCATTCTCACTTCTTGTAACAGATTATTCACAAAGGCCAGAATGGAAATACCGTACATTTTATTTAGTTTTTGTCCTCATCAGTATCTGTCTGTCTATCTGTCCAACTACCTACCTACAGGTATCTGTCTGTAAGAAACTAACAACACCAATTTTCCTATTGACTGTAACTGTGGGACATAATTGTTGAAAATAATTTGATGGTACGTTGGCTGTTTAGGATGCAGAGGTTATACACAAAAAAAGAAATAAAGATGTGTCCATGTGTTGTAACACTGCACTCTGAAGCATCTCCATATGCATGTACAATAATTCTATCCCCTAAATTGCTTTGTTAACATCCTAAAGTAGTAACAAATTGATCTTTGAATCTGCTTCATTCATTCAGTATCAGCTTGTATCATCTCCACACGTATGTTATATCATACAAACACTGTTTCACTGATCAGGTGGTGTTTTCAAATGAATGCTAATGTTGCTACATGTCTGCTGCTATGCGAGACACGTTATGCTAACGAGTTTGCAGGTGATATGTAAACGTTACAGCTGCTTCACGACAACATGCAAATGAATCTGTAACACGTATAGTTTATAAGTGCTGTATGTGTAATGACAGTTAACACAGCTGTGTTGTGTTTGACTTTTCCTCACCGTGACCTTTCTGACCTCCTGCCCCAGCTCTACCACTTCCCCATCTTCCTCCTCCTCCTCCTCCTCATCGTTCAGGTACTGGACGCTCTGGACGCCTGCGTGACCTGAAAGGACCTCCGTCTGATCCCAGTCATCCATGTCACCTGAGGACAAAGCAGAGCACAGTGTGCTTGAGAAAAGGTAATCGTGAGTAAGCAGAGTGGTTTGGTACAGAGTACAGAGCAACAAGAAAATAAAACTATTCATTCATTCCAGACACTAATGTGTGAAGTTTGTTAGTCAGCCCTTCTAATGTTAGATGGCATTAGTTTCTGTCTTCTTGTTGTTTTGCCGCAACTGCCTTATGCTAAACCATGATAAGCACGTTTAAAAGCACGAGCTCCCACAAACACGCCAACTGCTGTAGTGAGCGACAGTGAAGTTGTACCAACCAAACCCGCCCTCACCTTCTCCATCCAGGATGTAGTCTCGTGGGAACATGATACCACAGCCCATGATGTCGCCTTTGAAACAGCGAGGGCCGAAAGCATCTCCAACCCCACTGCCATGAAAGATCTTCCCATCATCTGCCGGAGAGGAGGAGCAAGAAAGAAACTTTCACTTGTGAATTAGTTAATTCATTGATTAATTAACAAAAGCAGGGTTTCTGCCGGGTTCGTCAAGTTACATTTAAAAACATGTAAGATACCAGAGAATCCAACTGATCGTGTGTGAGAAAGAAAGAGACGGATGCTGAGCTAATCAACGTGCTGCACAGTTCTGCAGTGGAATATGATTTTTCATCCAATTTAAATAAAACATGTGGTGGTCAGTGTTGATATTGTGGCAGGACGCCAACAATAAATGATTGTATGAGAAACAATGTTCTCCTGTTGTAACTGATTGTCATGAGGATGACAATGGAAATAAACAGTGTTTTTATCCTCAACAATTTAACCCATCTATGAAACAAAGTACATCAATTTTCTAATTGACTGTAAGTGTGGCACTGCTGCATGCTGTTATATTACACTCTGAAGCATCTGCATGTACTGTACATCTCCATATGTAGATACAATAATTCTTTTTTCATGATAATAATCAATCACAATAATCCCATTCTTACTTTCCAGGTGTATATTATCTCTCGGCGGCCTGCAAACACACAGAACCATTTAGTAATCAACATTGCTTAGTCCCTCCAGGATTTTCAACCAACCGCCATGAATTCTGCACGCCTGAGCAATTTTGTCCAATCACCGCAACTTTTCCTCAAATTTGACCTACACTCTGTACAGTCCCTGAACGCCTCGCACATACAGCACACCAGAGTTGCTGATGAGCACTTGCTAAAGCTATGTGGTGTTACTTTAAGAAAGTAGGTCCACTTATGACAAGAAGAGATATATGAGAAACGGGATTTCCAGAATACTGTACAGTAAATCGTTTGTGAGTGCAGGACACTCACTGACAAACTGCTACGGCTAAAGACATTGCAAAGCAATTCCCTGATGTGCACAAAAGCAGTTTGTGCAAACTGTGCAAGGGTCTTTTTTGTCCTCTTACTGTAAATGTCCCATGGCTGAACATGATTTGATTTACCACAGCATGAAACGTGTACATACAATGCAGTGCTAACATACAGGACATCCTGACATTCCAGTGAGAAGATGAAAGCAGTATCACAGTGAAAGCAGCACAACACTTCAAAAAAAGACGACAACATCCAAAGGAAATCATCAAAACAAACAAAACAATGGAGGAAAAAAGCAAAAAAGCACAAGAAAAACACTGCAGAGGTTGCCTGCAGACTAACTCTCCTCAAGCGAAGCAGCGTGGCTGCTGCTGGTAAATATTTATGGAGTTGTCATGGGACCTGTTCCCGGCTCAGGATACTGTTTAAACAATCTCTATCTGAGCACCGGGAGGGAGACGGAGACACTGTATCATTACAGCTCCCATGCGGGCCCTTGTCACAACACCACACACTAGGCAAACAGTGGAGCCACGCCGGCACAGGCGCAGTGCGGCTAAAAATAGCAGAGCAGGACGAGGGCTGCTGCTGGAGGTGAGAGCTAAGGGGTGGAAGTCCAGGTTTGAGCCTAAGGATGGAGCTAGTTGACTTGGGTAAAGCCAGGTGGAGCATGAAGGGCTGAGGCTGGAGGGATGTTCACTTCAGCAATAAGTAAATATTCCCAGCAGGTTTCTTTTTCCACATTTATGAATTCACTTGATTAAAACTAAACCATTAAGTTATTAATTATCCATACAACACTCTAGATCGCTAGATGCTCATTTTTTTCTATTTGCATGTCTCTGTAACACACCACCAATGACATTAGGGCTCAAACATTTAGTCCCCCAAAGATGGGGGGGCTGATAAGAAATGGATTTAAAAAAAGAAAAATGCCAGACACAACTATATGCTGACCTGAACAGCCCATTTACACTTTCCATTAATAAGTGATTTATATAAAACATATCTGAAAACATGTTGATACCATTTGAAAATGCACGTAGAATAAGCTGAGCATGATGCCATCACATCATTTGTAAGTGGTCAAGTTGCCAAAAGATCTCACTCTTTAAACTAGTCCTAAATTAAAAATAACTTAAAAAATACAGTAAATATACAATTTAGTAATTTTACAGCACAAGAAGCAAATCACTCTAATCCATCCCACTCATTTGTCTTCTTTTCCACAATACCAGTAGGTGAATGCAAAGAAGTGTGGATCAGATGTTATTATCCACATGCAGATAACTTTTTTAGGGCCTTAGTCACAGGTATCAGTCCGACTCTGTAGAGTGCAGATAAGTTGCAGAAAAGGTTTAGCGTGGTACAAGTTTAAAAAGTCTTGTCATAGTCACTGAGTTCATTTTGACAGGCATACAATAAAACATTCTGTTGTTTTGCTAGTAAAACAGTTGTGGAGAGGGGAACTGGTGATGACACACTTAAGACAGTTGCTGTTGAGGCTAGCAGTGACTGTGACCGCCACCAGGTGCTGGATTTACCGTTGATCCTTAGAGCAACAAGAGGGTGAAAACTGGAGCTGAATTTAGAGTTTGGAGCTGGGCCGACGGGAGGAGAGGGCAGGAGGCTCTGTGGCTCCTGAGCAGCCAAGAGAACCTGGCTGAGCAGTGGGACCAGCTAGGAAAAAGGGAAAACAGGTTTTCTTGAAACATGAGTTTGTCAGGAAAAGACTGGGCTTCCCTGCTTAGGGAACAATGACTTCACAGACTCCTAAAACATGAAAAATTGAAAGGAAATATTCATATTGGTCCCTCTTTTTTGCTGTTGCTATGTGAGTTTATCACTAACAAATTTTTGAGCTGATATACAGGACAGTACAGTAATACAGTCTACTTCCTGGGTCCATTTCCCAGTGGTGCCCCAGCTTCTACTGTTAGACCTACAGCAGAATGACATGATGCAGCATTGGTAGTGCAGGGCCATAATGGCGTACAGACTCAGTCACCGTCTGTTACCGTCTTCTCTAGTGGCTCTATGATGTGGTGCTGATGAGACATACAACATTGTGCTGCTTTTAGAGCTGAAACAATTAGTTGATTGCCAAAAAAAGTATAGCATAAATGATCAGTTATGTTAAACATGCTTTTCTAAAAGTAATGCAGACACATGACATGTATGCTGAGCTCAAACAGAAAATGAACTGTCACGCTGAGTCTACACTGAAAGCGTCTCACATAGCAGACATGCTCCTATTTCCTATATGTCACTCATGCTAAATGCGCGTAACCACGACCTGAAGAGCTTTACACTGCTTCTCATTCACCCATTCCCACACAATCACACACTGATGGCAGACCTGCTGTACACATGCTCTGATTCACCAGGGGAAACTTGGGGTTCAGTGCCCTGCCCTTCCATATATGTCCTTCTGTCATACACTACTCACAAAAAGTTAGGGGTATTTGGCTTTCGGGTAAAATTTATGGAAAACGTAAAAAGTTGACACTACAGTGATATTATATCATGAAAGTAGGGCATTTAAGTAGAAGCATG
>JAUMHL010000028.1:23611789-23701015 GCA_032362345.1 Sandelia bainsii | reverse complement strand
TCACATTAAGTTCACCTGTAAAGGTTATAGTGCATTTTAGGTTCATCCTGAAATTTCACCCGAAAGCCGAATTTCCCAAACTTTTTGTGAGTTGTGTATATGGAAGGGCACTTCCATAAATGACAGAAGAAGCTGGGAACTGAACCACTGACCCCCTGCTGACCGCTCTACCTTCTGAACCACAGCCACTGAAATAACTTATATTTACACGTGTAACCACAGTGACTGTGTATTGGCCACTGAGTGCCTAATTGACGAGACCCACACTTTGTATTAAACCTCAGCACCTCCTGCGTAGACACACATGCATCAGTTGTCGCTGATATAATGCAAATTATCTTGCATTAGAGTTAGTTAGCTTAGCCAAATGTATAGCGTAGGACATACATTCTTAGACAACAGTGTTACAGCCTGTAAACTCTTGTTTCAAATGTTCGTTGTCTGTTTCTGTTTGTGTGATTCTGCCCACTGTCAATTTGCCCAGTAACATCTGGACACCACAGGTTGCCAGGATAATGGGCTTAGCTCTGTCCAATATTTTGAATTTGAACTGCAGTTCCTCGTTTAAATGTTCTGCGTCAGTCCTATATATTGTTCCTTTAAACCAGGGCAAGTATCTTACATAGAATGAAAAAAGGCAATTTGACAAAAATGTGTTTTGAAACAACACTGACTCAGACAGCCCAATTTCCTTTGGCAGGTGATTCCAGAGCCTTGGAGCCCTGATAGAAAAGGCTCTGTCCCTCTTAGTTTTTAACTGGAATGCTGGTACAAACAGAAGCCTACCACCTGAGGATCTCAAATTACACGAAGGTTCATGAGGAATTCTAAGATTTGAGCCCCCAAGATTTCTAACAACAGGCCTAACATACTGTATTAAAGGACCTGTAGATGGCAGTATTTTTCTTGTAATATTTTGGGGAATAACGAGAATTTCCCCTAACTGGAAAACAGAAAGAAAACAAGCTCGGGTGTGCTTGTTTTAAAACTTCATCAAAATTGTAGTTACAGTAGTGTTTAAAGCACTCATCAAACACACAAACTGAACAGTGGTGGTGGTGTTATTCTTCACCGTTTTGTGCACATTTCTGATTTTAGTTTTGATTGTTATGTCAAAAGAAACTTTTTAAATAACTTAAGAAAGACCACAGGTACAGAATTTAGTCATTTTACAAGACAGAATATCCACCACTCATTCAACATTGATTTTATTGTTTCCTGCAATGCCACCTTTAGGTAAAAAAATGCTTCTTGTTTCAGCTTCTCCACTTTTGAGAAGAGTTCCTACTTTAACAAGATTTCTACAAAACAGTCAGAACTCTGGGTTCTGGACTGTTAAGACAACTGAGCACTTTCACTGTCAGTTAATGCAGAACAAATGTGCAGATTATTCAATAATGAAAATAACTGCTGGTTGCAGCCTTAAGTGTTAAAATATACAAATTAGTTGCTAGTAGTTGTGTACTGACAAATCTGTAGTTCTGGAGGTGTGTTGAGCACGTTATTTATAGCCTGTGCTCCACCTAGAAGATTGTTGTCTCACGTATCCACCACCACCAGACGCATCAACCCTTTTGCTGTTTTGTTCAAAATATCTTGACAGCCAAGTCTGAGCTCATAGTGCAGTTTTGTACATAGCACCATGTTAGTATCTCAAGGGTCACTCACACTGGTGCTCCCAAATAATCTGTCACATTCCCACACACTGTAGATTTCACTAAGAGACTGTAGCTTATAACAAACCTAAATGAATCTGTCTCACTCTGTGAGGGGTACACTGCTGCAAAGCTGGCTTTTCATTGACATTGAGACGGTAGATGTTGCTGGCCCCATGAGTATGAACAGATGATCTTACATTATGATATGCTCAATTCATCTGGTGGATAGTGCATTTTACATCCAAATCTATTTCTGTCTCATTGAGTAAAATGGTATTATTCAGCTGTATAAAATCTTGCTAGTGAATAACGGTTTGAAAAAAAAATGGGACCTGGAATCAGAATAGACCCTGCCACTGATTAGAGTCCAGATGTTAGACTGAGCCCTATTATCTTGGGGTGGATTGATGGTGAGAGATGGATGGTGGTGATGGTGGTAGGGCGCAACCTTCAGCTACGGGTGTGGAGTCACAGCACGTGTGATTCACTGATTGGGGGTTTGAAGAGGGTGACAGGGTTAATGAGGCTTGCTGAGGAGCAGTCACTAGTTGGATGGCTGGTTGCTCCTGATAGGGCCCACAGGGCCCCACGGCCCATTAGCTTGCAGCCAGTGTGAGCCAACACACAGGACGGAGTTCCACACTGGGCCAACTCCCAATACAAATGCTGGTGGTAACACCAGTGGTGGATAGAGAACTCTCAAACTATAGCTATAAGCTATACAAATGAGAAGTGATATGGTTGACATTTGTGTATGTAACTGGAAAATATCTGGAGTAAAATAACAACATTAAAAGTCAATAATACACATGACATATTATTCAGGTCGACAGTGGTCATTTGTCCAATGCAAGACACCATAAATCAAACACAGAATCATTCAGTAATTGATGTATTTGCTTCCAGGTTGCATAAAATAACCACAGCCACTCTATTCTTGAAAGGTAGTGATAAAACCATTAGAAACACTCACAGCTCACCAAGAAACAGCATGGGGTACGATCAAGATGATATTCAATAGTCTATGTGAAGGTAAGATTTGTCAGTTATATCGGGGAAGATATTTCCCCTTATAGATACTGAGGTCAAATACAAACCACAAAAGTTATACATCGTTACCATGTATTGCAGAAACACTTATTGCACCATTGCCAACTCACACAAGATCAAGTCATTCACATAAAGTAATTTCTTCTGTGGTTATATGACCCAGTGTATACAGTACTGTATATACATTATGTTTCTGTCATCATGCCAAATAGCATCTGCATGTGATTCTTGAGGGCCCTTAGTTGTGCAGTGAAAATCTCGGATGCATGGAGGCGCGAGGGGAGACATGAAGAAGAGGCTCTGGCTGTTGATTTTAAGTAGCTGGATCAGAGCCTGCACCTTAACCCAAGCATGGGAAGGCAAACCTCATACACACAGCGTGGAAAGCCACATAGATCATTTTAGTCTCTAACAAATAAGATTAATGGGAACTGTGCTGGGGCGTGCACATATCTGTGGTATCCAACATACAGCAGCCAAACCAGGCAGACCACAGCACTAGGCCTCTGGGACTGGAATGGTAAGCCTCTGAATGACTAGCCTCGTGTGACACTCACCAGTGAGCTATCATCCACAGACCCTGGCAGGACACAAACCATCAACTGTTATTATTATTAATGTATCTTAAATATAAATGGAATCTGCAAAAGGACAGAGGGATTTAAGACTATAAACATCAACTCAAAATATGAACGGAATGTGCGGACTGAACAAGAAAATATGTTTTTATAGCTGATTTGGAGGTCAACTGTATGAAAGTATATAAACTTTTGTCTAAAAATAAGATCACACATATTTCTTGGTGGAAAAACAGACAGAAAAATGACATTTCTGCCACATGAATCACTAAAAGTAAGAACAGCTGAAATCCCTGTAAGAAAGATTAACAAGGGGATGCTTCAGATCAAAATAATGTTGATAAAAGCCAGCAAGTGCGCAACTGCTCTGTTCAGATAAGAACTAACAGGATCTTGACTGTGACAGTGAATTTTCAGATAAGGAGTCAGCTACCCACTGTAACTTATATGGTGTAATAACAACCTACTACCTACTGTAGCTACTGCTGTTCTCATATCACTGCAGTAGCATTCGATAATCTCTTAGCACTGATAGCGAGGGGTGCTGAGACGTGGAAGAGGAGCTGTGGGGGTTTCAGGCAGATGCCTGTGAAGATAATGTTCACAGGCCTGTCGTCACAAAAAAACAAGACTGAATGTGTGTGTGGAAGCATAAGAAGATAAAGATAACTTCAGTTAACTAACTGACTAAACTCTGTTTTTTTCATGTCTTGTTTTTGTAGGTTCATCACTTAAAGAAATACTTAGATGACCAAACTCCCACAGAAAGAGATAGAAAGATAGAGATATGATCTCCTCTTTCTGATGCTGTCACCATCTGTTTGATCTGCCTTCTGTCCTTTTTATCTGCCTGCAATCCTCCTTGATCTCTATATGTGCTAGGTACCTTAACATCCACCTGAGACAGTGCCCTGCAATGTTTGCATCTAAATGCAGCAGATAGACGCTTTAGAGGAAGTATATACGATTCATGTATTTCATTGAAACGAGGCTACAGGGGAATTCCACAGGCACAAAGGAAATACAGTAACACACAAGCTTTTTCCTGAGAAATACAGACATACTGAAAGAGAAAGGGCTAAGGCGCAAACTGGAGAGGATTCAAAAATGCGACAAGATTTATCTCACCAGAAAACAAAGAAAACAAGCAAGAGTCCCATAGTGGCTGCTTTGAGAACAAATTAGTAAAACGAGGGCAGGGCCCTGTGGTTATTGGGAGAGTTACGAATTTCACTGGTGGATGATCAGCTAATGGTTTTACTAGACATAATGTCTTACTCTGTACAACATGTTGGAAATACAGAAACACTCAGTCTAACTTGACTGTTTGGCTGTGTTACAAAGTGTTTAACAATCTCTGTTTTACAGATCAGTGTAGTGAAGCCAGTTTCTCAGCTGGCTTGCAGAAAGTACACACACTTGATAGCACCAATGTAAGCGAACAAATTAACATTGGTTAGCAGCAGTTGATAAGAGCTGCAGTTTGACAAAAAGAAATGCAATTTCCACTGGAAGACAACAAGTTAACATTCATCAAAAGAAAAAAAAGTGAAATAAGCTTTAAGTCTCACCTGCATGGTAGGCTACTGACCCTCGGCTCCATCCAGGATGCCTGTTTCTGGGGTAGTCCTGCACAGACAAACATACAAAGGTCACAAATACACATTTTCATAGTTGCCAATAGGATTGTAGTTTTTGATGCAACAAAAATGTAGCAAGAGGATCAATACAAAAACACATCTTCTAAACAAAAACACACACCATGTACCCCAAAACTACCCACTGAACACCCAAGGACAACAATGGAATTCTCTAGCATAGGATTGGGTAGGGATGAAGACACCATACTTTGGATATATAGACAATACATGTTAATAGAATAAAGTCACTGCTGGTTTGACCTTTTCAGCTGGCATAAAAAAAATGCTTTTTACAGAGGTGCTTTTCAAATTGAGAACCCGTCTGAATTTTCTCTATTTACGCAAAAATATGACCTAAAACATGATCACATTTCCATGCAAGTCCTAAATGTGTGATCAGGTTGAGGTCAGTGCTCTGTACAGGCCAGTCAAGTTACTCCACCCCAAACTCGCTTATCCGTGTCCTTATGGACCTTGCTTTGTGCACTGAATTCATTGATTTGGTGGGGTGAGCCACTACTTTTGACAATATAGTATAGATAAAGGAAATCCAAATCAATAATAATTACTTGTGATGATGCCAGGTAAATAGTAACAGTATTTCAGCATAAGAACCTTAATCCCATCTGTGAAACATGGCAGTGATGATATCATGATCTGGGCCTGCTTTGCTGCTTCTGGAGCAGGGCAGCTCGTCATCACTGACTGAGGTGTTAGTTCTTAATACAAGCAAATTCTACAGGAAAATGTTAAGGTCTTCATTAATGAACTAAAGCTCAACAGAAAGTGGATAAGTCATTGTACAAAGTGATGCTTAAAGCAGAAGAAATACAATATTTTGGAATGGTTGACTCAAAGTCCTGAACATCATCACATAGAAATACTGTGGAAGGACCTGAAACAGGCAGTTGACAGAATGAAGCCAACCAACAACACTGAGTTGAGGCTGTTCTGTAAGTAGGAATTGGCTAAAATCTCTCTAAGCCAATGTTCAGGTCTGATAAACAGTTACTAGCAATGTTTATTTGAAATTGTTACTGTAAAAAGTGGGTCACACAAGTTCCTGGATTCACAGGTTCACATAATTTTGCCACACAAATACTGAAGATTGGATCAATTTTCCAAAATAAATACATTAATAGCTGTAATTTTTGTCTCATTTTGTCAACAGCCTTGCAGTAAATGCTTCTTTCATAAAGCTGGTAAACGTTTTTTGTTAAAACCAACTGTATAATTTTGTTATACTGGTAGATTGTTTGTTTGTCCACCCAATTTATTTTAGTGAAGCTAGGCTAAATGACAAACACCTCTCTGAATAATGCAATTAAATGATCACTGTCCTGAGGGGAACAATAGTACTTGTACCAATGCACATGTCAATCCATTCAAAATGTTGACACATTTCACTGAAAAGCCAAAAATGTCTACTTCATGGTGGCTGGTGATCTAATGTCCAGGGGTCACTAAAGCTAACTGGCTGAGAATTAGGACCTGGCATGATTTGAAAAGCACATTAATGTGTGCACAATTATAGAATCAGTGCTTTTTCCAGACTGGTACAATGTTCCACTTCATGCTTCTTGACCACCACAGATGGAAGTACAGAATATGCCAAGTTCAGACTTGCTTATTGGAGAGTTCAAACTTGGCAGGTTGGACTTAAGACTCCAATTTTCTGAGGATAAGATAACTATGTGCTATTGGAACAGCAGCAATCATTTTAATACCAGTAGCTAAATTGGGCTCTGCTGATTACAAGTCAAAACAACTAGACTTTCCTGTACTGTGGCCAAAATAATCTCAATACATACACTCACTAGCCTCATTATGCAATCCAATACAGCAGCTTAGCCATGATTTTTTACACAAAGAGGTGGCCAAAACATTAGAAACGTCTCTTAATATCATGCACTCCACCACCCACTGTGACCTCAGTAATAAACATATAGTAGAATTATCACCTGACAGTTTAAACTTAAAAACTGAGAAATAATAACCTTGTAAAAGCAGAATTCTTGGCAGAGCTGCTGTAATTGGATTGTAATTAGATGAGATACACCTGTTATTCAATTTGTGATGTATATTAAACCTTATAATGCTTACGATTACAGCTCATTTTTGTTTATAGATTTTATATTTTGTATTGTATTTTTATTGAAATGTTATAAAATATCTGTACATACAAGGCACCTGGAGGCAGTCCAATAAAATATGCATTTAGTAGGCATTCAACTTCACGTTCAGACAATCTGCTACTTCTCTCAGAGCTGAGGATTTATTTGTCTCTATGTCTGTCTGTTCTTCAGGTTTCTCCATGTCAAAGGAAAAAAACAGTGAGCCAACTCAGATAATATCACAATATGACTCAGAGGTAATTACCAGAGATTTGTATCTGTCTTATAGGCTGCACCTCCATAACTGTAAAAATCAGACTACTGAAAAATAGAGAAAGGATAAGAAAGAGGCCATGACATTATGCTCCCATTTCATCTGTCACCATTTATGTAACTCTCTCTGCAGTAAACTCTGAACTGAATTTATTTTCAGCTAGCATTAAAAGGCCAAAAAAGCAACCTTTTCATCCACTTTTATCTAGTTTCTAATCAAAGAAATCACTATGACATTCAAAAAAGAAAAAGGGATGTCTTTTCTTCATTTATCCAAAGTGATGACTGATGCAGAGACTAAAGAGGCAATAAATTACTCAAAAGAAATAAATAAATAAGGCAAAATAAATTATTACTATTAGCACCTGTGTGCAGAGAAACAAGAGCAATAGGGACACTGCAGATAGATAGTTTGGTTGGACCAGACAGAGATCTGCAGCATTTGAGGCCAGGACATCAGGGAAACATCCGTGATCCTGTCTGACAACCCCACTGGGGCTTGAGGAACAGGAAATGGAGATGGATGGGTGAAGGCAAGAGAGAGGCAGAAGGACAGAGTGAGACATCAAGAGGAAGACTGAGAGACATGGAGGAATGCAGTTACTGCTCCAAGACAGAAACCCCTTGATCCGCCAAGTCTGCTCCTCTTCCCCCTAGTCTCAACCGCAAGCCTGAGGATTCCTCTGGCTAAACAGCATCTGGGCTGCATCTCCATGAGGAGGAAAGGAACGTCTGGGGTGTTTGCTCCCTGATTGATGATCCGTAGACTCAGATCTGATCAGTGATTTGGACGAGAACTCTGAAATAGGACAACATTAGGAGCGGCTAAATAAATAAGGGGAGGATTTATAGTGCTTTAATGTGAACCACAGACTTGTATCTGAGAAATGGATCAACTGTGACATTTAAGCTGTTGTCTAATTGTTGTGTCTGCTATCTCAAATAGAAAACATCTACTCTGTGCACTTCATCCATCAAATAAATATGGCATTAGTGAGAAATACTGAACTACAAACTGCAAATTGCAAAAGAATGCAGCTTTACAATATTACAGTATCCTTTAGCTGTGGTCAGTTGACCACTTTTGTCCAGACTGAAATATCTCAACAACTATTGGATAGATTGTCACATTTTTTTATACATAAATGATCAGAGAATAAAATGTGTCCCCCTCCTTGTTCTTCTAGCACCATCAGCAAGTTGATATTTGTGGTTTGAAGTGAAATGTGAAAGCTGAGATCTGGTGTAGACATTCACTGTGTAGACAACTACATAGACAACTGTGAAAAAGCCCCTTCTGCAGCTGTTACAGCTTCAGGTCTTCTTCTCTACAAGCTCTGACTGTATGTTTCAGGATGTTATCATGGTGAGAGGTGAGTCATCGCAACAATCTCAGGTGACATGCACTCTGAATCAGATTTTCTTCAAAGATCTCTATGTAGTATTTGGCTGCATGTGTCCTTTCTCCCTGTCTCCCTGTCTCCCTGCCCCTGCCACCGGTATGCACCCTCACAACACAATGCTGTCACCACCATGCATCACTGTAGGGATGGTATTAGCCAGGTGAACACCACAAGACCTAGTGCTCTGTGTTCTGCCGAAACTTTATATTTACACGCCATTTGGCAAACTCTAAGCAGTTTGTGGCTTCTGTCTAAATACTCTATACTATAAATACCTGATGAGGTGGTGCAGAGATGGCCATGTTCGGCAGATTCTCATATCTCTGCAGAGTTTTGAAGCTCTGTTACAGAGTGACCATTGACTTCTTGGTCATGCCCCTAAGGCCATTGTTGTCCGGTTACTCAATTTGGCTGGTCGGCTAACTCTAAGGAGGGTCCTGGTGGTTCCAAATTTCTTCCATTTCATAATTATTGAGGCCACTGTCTCATGGGAACGCTCAAAAATTTAGAAATGTTTTTATAGCTTTGGCCTGATCTGTGCCTCATAATTCTATCGCAGACGCCTACAAATAGTTACTTGGACTTCATGGCTTGGTTTTTGCCTTGACATATTGCAGGACCACACACACACATACATACATACATACATACATACATACATACACGCACACACAGGTGTCTGCGCTTCTAAACTATGCCAAATTAGTCAGTTTGCAACAAGTGGACTCCAGTCAAGCTGTAGACACACCTTAAGCAAAATTAAGGCAAACAATATACACCTGACCATGCCTAACTATGGCCCTTCTTGTCAAGTTACTCACTTTGGCCAGTCGGCCAACTCTAGGAAGGGTCCTGGTGGTTCCAAATGTCTTCAATTTCGCAATTATTGAGGCCATTGTCTCCTGAGGACACTCAAAGATTTAGAAATGGTTTTATAGCCTTGGCCTGATCTATGTCTCACCACAATTTTATCACAGAAGACTATAGAGCTCCTAGGAATTCAGTGCTTTGTTTCTGCATTAACACATAGTGTGAATTGTGAAACATTAATAAACACAATCTAATCGATGCCAAATGAATTCAGTTTCCAATAGGTGGACTCAGTCAAGTTCTAAACACAAATAAAATAAAAGTAAACAAGATGCAACTGACCACAATGTCAGATACCACATCAATTCATATGAATAATTGTGTAAAGACGAGACACATTTTTAGATTTTTAATAAATTTGAAAAAATACTCAGTTCTAATTCTTTACTTCGTGAATGCTGGAGCCCTTCATTCGTCTTCTTCATGCTAGAAGTTTACTGGCAACATTAGTATGTTTACTGTGCTGCTGTACTTCAGTATGCATGAGACCTGAAACTAATGTGGGAGAAGTCAGTTTGCAGTATAACTGTAAACCATAGAAGTGGTGGCACCACTAAATGACAACTAAACTTCCCCATCCACATACATAACATTTTAGAGTGGGAACGCCATGTTAACCCACTTGTCCACACTTAGCTCTTGAAACATGGTCACCACGCCCACTAGTCTGCAGAAGCCATAAGTGAAATGCAAGCGGCTTTTAAGAACAACAAACATAAGCACTGAGTGTACAGCCTAGAGCAAAGGCTTACAATATAAGTTCCAGAACTGCAACATTGGTGTCATCTGAGCAGCCTGCATTTCCACATTGTGGCAGAGTAAACAAGTCTGAAAGCGGAAAGGTGCGGGCTGAGAGAAAAAATGTGGAAGCCAATACCCATCATCTACTCCTTCTATCAAACTGGCATATCACAGACCTAAAAATAAAACTTAAGCCATGAATTAACACAGATGTGAGTATATGGGTGTGTGTCTGTGTTGATGGTACAGTTTGTAGGGAGGGAAAGTAGTGTGTTTGTGTTTGTACGTGCCCACACAATCTAACTTATAGGGGCTGGGCAAAGACTTTGTACGGAACTAATGCAGGTCTGTTTGTTTAACCTTTTGTCATCAGGCTGAAACCTTTAGCTCCCACACGATAACAGCAACCGTCTGACACTAGCTCATGATTCAACAGGACATAGGAGAACAACAACCCATCTGCGTGTATGTGCCTGGACACCTCCATCATTTTTTATGCAAGTGCTTTCTCAATACAAATGGATAAAACTGATAAACTGCCAACCTTGTTCTTCTTTCGAATGAGTGGCAGCTAAACAGCAAACACCTTTTGCAATCTGCAAATTCCAATGCTGCATAACTTTAACTGAACTTAAGGTAGTAAGTCAGGAACAATTTTTTTGTATTTGTTTGTAGGTATTGGACTATGGCACATCATGAAAAAGATAATCAGACAATGGCAACTGCTGATCAACTGAAGTTTTGTATTATCTTAGTTAAGACTAGAACAATTATTTTCATTATCAAAATTCCGTCTACTGCTTGTTGTTCTTCTTCTTACGCTGCCTACTGTTCTTTTCTTTCCACTCACCCCAAATGGTCAAGGTAGATGGCTGCCCACCCTAAGCCTGGTTCTGCTGGAGGTTTCTTCCATTCCGTTCCTTCTCCACTGTCACCTTTTCCTTTTAAGCCTTAAACACTGTAAAGTGCCTTGAAATGACTTCTGTTGTGATTTGGCACTAAATTAAGAAACTGATAAACTGAATTGAACTGAATCAATTAATGTAACAAATAATTTCTTAATTAAGCAATTATTTAATATACTAATTCATTAACTAAGTTTGTATTTAAAATGTCAAAAAACAAATACAGTGCATTTCATAGCACAGAGGGACATGTAATTTTAATTTTTGCAAGGTATTCAGTTTAATGGCATGTAAGACAACAAGGCAATCAAAATTTCACAAATAAGAAGCTGAAAAACCAAAATGCACTTTTGTGCACTGTTGTTTATCTGATTTTCACTGTTCTTTATCTGCTGAGTGACCTGTTAAAGAATACACACATATTTGCAGCTCTAACCTTAAGTTTACCAGTGCATGCCTTTTACATTGCTGGTGGTGCTTTTTGTTCTGAGGCCTCGGTACAGTGATGGATGTTTTGTTTTATCCTAAAATTGACCCTGCTTAAATAAACAGGTTCACAGGAGAAGCATTGAAAAGCGGTTAGTAGGACTGCATTACAGTAGGAAGTGGAAGAGAGCTGTTCCCAAAGCCTGGCCCGGGGCACACGAGGACAGAGGAAACTCTGCCATTACAATCTACTGAGCAGTTTTATTTCTTGTGTGCAAGAGTGCAAACTGTTAGTTTGTGTGTGACTTTATTACTGTGTTTGTGTACATTAACAGAACACAGAGTGAGCCAATACAGTCATCAGAGACAGAGGGTCAAGAGTGAACTGAGAAAACATCTGTTTCATTTAGACACTGATGGCTGCTGAACCACATATCTGACCCTTCACTCCTCCATCACAACTATAACATCTATCCACGAATCCATCTGTCCATATTCAGCCCTATCTGCTTCTTCACTTCCCTTTCCTTCCACAGATGTTATGATCTTAGCCTCTTTTTCGTAGGGATTTAAGGGTTTATTTTTCAGGACGAGTTTTCATGCATTTCCCATATTCCAAATAGCTTCTACCTGGCTCCACTCCAGATCCCCAACCCCACCCTCCCAGTCCCAACCAACTTCCATTTACCCCTCACTCTTCCACCGCATAACTCGGTCTAGATCTCTATTTGTCCCACAGCTTAGCAACCGCTGTGTGTAGCGGATGAAAAACAACTTGCTACCAGGCATATACATGCTGTACATTCATGTGCCCTTATCTTCAGAGGGATGACAGAGGGAACACGAGGTCATGGCAGGTCTAGGAATTGCAGTGGGGTGCAAACAGATCTCAGATTACAAAATACACAAAACAACACATTTACCTTGCATAAAAAAACATTCAAACTTTTTACATAGCACAAATACCTCCGACTTCCTTGTTGGTCAGGAAACCAGCAACAGTAGCTTAGGGGATTTTACAATTTACTTGCATGTTTTCTTAGGAGCTATTTTGATTTTAATGTTTTAAATCTAAAGTTTACCTTCTTTTGACGATGTTCAGCACAAACCAAAGTATTGGGTAAATAAAAATTTGAATTGATGCAAACACTAGAGAAAAAGAGCAAGGATCACCAAAGTTATTAAACTGTTTAAAAAATAGAGAGCCTCACGTTACATCTGGGCTAATCTCCATTAGCTTCTGTAACTCAGTGCAATCCCTCATTCATAATTTCTTTCTTGGGTCTTTGTGAAAAAATTAAGTCTGTTCCTGAGATTTACAGCCCATATTCTAAAACAAATCAGCACCACTAAAGCACTTGCTAGGACAGTCTGAAACCTTCATACTTAACGGGTACTTAACAACATCTTAACTGGGTTTCGTCCATGTGCATTAAATTTACCAGAACTCTCTTCTAAACTTGTTTTTTCAACTTGCTAGGTGTAATCCATGCTGTCTAAAATGTCCACAGTCCTCAACTCGCTCATAGACTCACCCATTCTGTCATCGCGTTTAAGCTGTGAACACCTAATGCTTATGGGTAATGGTGTTTCTTAGAGCTAGCTAAAAAAAGTTAATGTTTAATAATGAGACTGTAGAGTCTCTCAAAATAAATCTGTCCTTCTAAACACAATGCAGTGGTAGTGACTGTGATTTTGAATGAGATTTTCTTACTTCTGGAACTTCACTTCAATTCTCCATTTCAACCATCCCATCTATATTTCTGTCTGCACAAACCTGATGGACGTACACTGCCATCCCTAGAACCCTATGGCAGGCATTGCTAAAAACAACCATAGAAACCTTAAATGAAAAATTTCCTAAGACATTACCAGCTACTACAAATGTTAAGATGAGACGAGAGTTGTCATGGAGCAAGAAAGTGATTTACAATACAATAATACATAGAAGATATGGGGTATTAATGAGTAGATAACTCATTAATGATCTTTGGATGTGCTGTCTTACCATGGGATGCTAAATAAAGACCAGCAAGCAAACTTGTGACTGCTGTTGAATAGTCATTACCCAAACCCTTTAATTTACTGCTTTATCACCTCTCCTGGACTTAAACTTAATACCTTTATAATGAAACCTAGATGCAGACAGAAAAGTAGTGGAGCAAAAAGAAAGGAGAGGTGAACTCTTAAGGAGGTAATGGGACTGAAGTTATCACCACTCAAACATCTTTCTCACCCATAGGACTTAAATGAGAGCATGTGTGTGCATGTGTACTCTCTTTTAGCCACATCAAAGGATATTCTAGTTGTTTTTTTCCTCTCTAAATCCATAGAAAATAGTTCAGCCAACAATAAAGACTTCAAAGCCAAACTGTAGTAAAAATGTATTTTAGTAAAGAAAGGTCTCCTATAAACACATCTAACTATACATCATTGGTTGTGTTTTGTTGTGTTGTTTTCTACACAGGCACACCTCTTATGTTCGTATTCTCCAGGGGGTATAATTTGTCATTAGTTCTAACAGTCTGTTCATTTGCTGTCACCTCAACTGGACCCATGAAAGAGAAACAGCTAACGCTAGCTACATACCCTCCTTTGTAGAACACAAGACAACCACAACACTGACTGATCACTATTAGCAAAATACATAAAAAAAAAACTATGCTGTGTTTGTAGAATCCACAGTATGAAATGCTTGAATAGCACAGAAATAGCAGGAACTGATAGCATGCCTCCTACAAACAACAACTCTCGCATGTCAGTCAACTCCAAACAAAGAAAATTTATAAGTTGTTTCCACAAATATGTCCAAAAACTATTTTAACCTCTTTTAAAAAGTGCACAGTAGCCACAGAACTACTGTTTTTCCCCCCTAAAACTCTAAGAACTCTTAGAGTGAAATAAGGTCATACCTTTGGCAGGAGGACACTTTGGCAAACACCACATCAATCTCATCAGGTGGTAGACATCAATGTATTTACAAAGAGACAACAGCCCTTCGAGACTGTACACAAAAAGGATGTTAAGATTTTACCAACATACCATTTACTTTTAGCTCTCGTTTCCTTAATGTCATTCAGTGGTCTCTATTTCTGTTCTATATATACAGTATAAACAGCCTCTGAGACCTTGAAAGATACTGTACAAGTTTTATCTTTTATTTTTGTTATTAAAAAGGAGGAGAGTTGTGGCCCTGGGAGAGATGGTGCTGGCGGCACTCCACAGGCCTTGGCTTTGACGGTCACTTATATTTCACATTCATAACACTTTCGAGGTTAAACTTCCAGGGTGTAAGAAACTCACAAATCACCAACCCATGCTGTCGGAGACACAGTTCCTGAGTCAGAAGAATAATATTAAGTAAAGTATAGTCTGCCCTGCACTCGTGGCAAAGTATGCAATATGCAGCGCTAATTTGCCTAATATATGACAGTGTGGAAAAATTGGAGAGTAGATCCAAAAAAAAAAATTCCTTCTCTGTTCCTTGGAGGTGTGTGTATGAAGTTGTTGATAGTTGCTATTTTTCTTAGATGCTCACCCTTCTTGCCAGACCCAGGGCAATGTAGCACTTCTCCCCAGCATCAACAATCTCCACTTCATAGTAGTGGCAGCGGGTGGTGAGTGGCTGGCGAGCCTGGGCCAAACCCACGTCCATGATGCTCTTTCCTTTGCCAACATACTCCAAGAGCTGAGGAACAGGGAAAAACAGAAGGATGAGAGTTAAGAAATAAACTATACAAAAATGGAGTAGTTAAACAGAAATAAGACAGATAATGGCCAGATAATGATGGCTATCAACATCACTGATGTGTTGTCGGCCAAGCATTCACAATACAACAATATGCTCACTTTACACAGCATTTGGCCAGGTATGCAGAGTTGGCAGAACAAACAGGATTTAAATTTCTGACTCAAGCTCTCCAATTAATGGACACCTAGTAGCATGGTTCAAGAGGAGGTAGTGTGTACCAGAGCAGCACTTCTGTTCCAGAATAAAATCTCAAATACTACTTCATGCACTGGCAGAACATTTTGTATGGATATTCATGATGAATGAATGAATTTAAGATTGATCCTACTAACTGTGTAGATCTCCTGACATTTCCTCTAGCACCACATTTCAGGATATTAGTGAAATTGTTCATCCACTGACCTGTTGCCAGGAAAACACAAAGAGTAAAATATTTTACTCATTCCATTTAATATCACCAATTACACTCAGGACTGGTGTAAACTGTAGTACAGGTTACGAAGTTCTAAGACAATAAAACCTATTGCTATTGACTTTGGTAATGACCCTACCTTTGACAATGGCTGTTGGCAGCTATAAACAAGTGTTTCCATAAACCTAGTTAGTGCTCCAATTCAATTTTAAGTAATTAAGTAATTTTTTTAAGTAATTTTAATTAAGTAGATCAAGGTTGGAAAGCATCCACAGCCCACTGTTGTTACCCACACAGTTATTTTTTGCAAGTGTATCTTAAGCAAATGGAGACCATGACAGATTGATGCTTCAAACCCCAAACCCAATGAAAACCTCTGTGAACCACCCATGCTAACTATCCTGCAAGTATGAACAATCACTTGAGATTGCGTGTACATTACCCAAAGATAATGCAATTACTTTCAGGTCTATTTTGGTCTTAAGCATAACAGGTGAAGATGGGTGGGTACAGTTGAGGAGGTGGGCAGCTAGGCAACCACAAAGCCTTGAGCAGTGTTTCCATGTCATGTGAGTGCATGTGTGTAAGCATGTGTGCAATGAAGAATACAGCCCCAGTTTCAAAAGCTAGCCTGACAGACAGGGTGGGGGTGGACAAAATTACTAATTACTTCAGTATTAAACCTTTTAGTGTGTCTGTGTGTTTGTAAAACACAACCTGGGAGTGCTATGTTCCACTAGCCAGCCACTTGAAGGACACACCTGGTGAGAACAGCTATTCAACATCTATGTCAAAAAAAGTCAAGTGTCTCATTTAACTTATTACAATTTTCATTTTTGTTATTCCTTGTTGCTTAGTGATCCACCAAAGTAAAAATAATGACAAAATGAAGCAGAGGCAGACAAAAAGTTTGACTTCAGTCCCTGAGCTTCAGATAGATAGATAAAGCTGCTTGCTGAGAACTTGCACTACTGTAGTTCCTGTGTAGCTAAACTGTATATTATACAAGATCTAGTAAATACCTGCTATGGTTAATCAATAACCACTGTCAATGACTGTCTGCTGCATTCCAACCATGCCCACACTAAGGAGAATACAACCAACAATGAAAACTTTTCTAACTCATACTGTGAAACATTTATTTTACATTGATCTTTGTCAGAACGATGTAAAATTAAGATTTTGGCCTTGTTACATGATCTGCACAACAACATTAAAACCTAAATATAATTCCAGGTTGTAAAAGGAAAGAAATATTACAGAGCTGCCTTAGAAATCTGAACAACTCTAGTTTAGGTCCAACTGACTTTTGTCTTGTCATTCTGTAGCTCTCTCTCCTTTCATGTTAACTGATTAAATATTTACAAAAGCATTAAAAATATCCCAGGTAAGTTTTCTGTAGTGTTCTAATATTAAATGTTATTAATAATAAGATTTGATACTTTATTAATCCCCTTGGGGAAATTTGTGTGGACAGGCAGCTGCATTTTAGGCACCAAGGGTTTGGGGGAACCAACGACCCTGGGGTTAGTAGACAACTGCCCTACCAACTGAACCACGGTCGGCCCAACTTAACTTGTGTTTCTCGTCAAAAAAAACACTTGAGATATCCTTGAGATCTAACAAATGCATGGAATAGAGAAGTGGTTTTTTAAAAATATTTCCAAGACTGCATCATTTCTACCTAAGTTTGCTGGCCTGCGATCTTCTCGTTCCCTGCCTTTTCTTTCTGTTTCTTTAGCCTAACCGTTTGGCCAAAGAAAAACATGAAACCATGGCTGACAATGTGTTTGCTGCCAGCATTCTCAGGCATGTTTATTAGATAAATGTTCATTTCATGGCAAAGACAAGGCAGACTCTGTACACTGCTATGCTTCCACAATGTTTTATTAACTATAGCTGTGGAATGCTTCGATCTCTCACATGTTCAGGCAGATAAAGCTGGTTTTTGACTGAAGCATTGCACGGCATTGGTCAATAAAACATTCTAGGGGCACAGCTGTATGCACACTCTACCCCTTCTTTGTAACATTGTGATTTAAAGAGCATGTAATTTTTTTTCTACATACAAAATGAAAACAGAAAAGTTTTCTCTTAAATAATGTTGGATTATTCAACACAATTAAAGCTAGTACCAACTTTATTGTTGTGTTCCAATGTAAAGAGCTGTTGCTATGCATTTTTACACTAATGGAGACAAAGTCTTTTCACATCCCTGGAACCTAGACTCGATTTCTTTATAGCACTCTGCCAATTAATTGTACATAGTTACACAGCTTTCAGCACAAGCCTTCACCTTCTTTGTTACAGATTGCATTTTCATGTGTACACCTGTGTCTCGTGTTTTACTTTCATGCCTGGACAACTGTTTTTCTTTTGGGAGAGCAGGAAAAGAGTTTCAGTGTGATGAACACTCTGTTGCACCTTCTTTTTTCGCTTCATGCTGCTGAGTAATGGAAGGAGGAGAGAGACAAGAGGGCAGAAAAAGAGGGATGTAGCCTTGAGCAAAACATGCCTTGCTGAGATAGCTCCTTGCTCCTTTACTCATACAATTCTGAGTGTTGTGAATGGTGATGGTGGTGTGCAAGGCCATGTTTGTTGAGCGGCTGCCTGGGAAACAGATGTAACGCCCACAGAGTGGTCCTGCCAGCTTCCTGTCACACCTAATGGGGAAACTTAAAAAATATTGAGTCTGAAATTAGGAGACCTCTTCTTCATTATGTGGTTCAATGAAACTTGATTAGGGATCACATTAACAGATGAGCTCCCTATTTTTGCTTATAATGCGCTTACATTTTTGTTTTTGCTTGGGTTTGTTCCTTTTTGAATTTCTGATTATCTTTGTGTTGTTTCTTCACTTGTGGTCCTTGTAAAAGTGCTTTTTAATACACAGTGTTTGCATTTGAACTCTGAAGTATGGACATAAAAGTTTGAATGAACTAGGCCAAACAGGTCACTTTAATTTTGGAAAATATGAGCTGAACTTGTCCTTGAACAGAGGCTGAAATTTCCTGCTGAAATTCATCTCTCACTTGGGATAGATGCCCTGCAGTAGCTAAACCTGATGTGTTCATCAGTCACATTTTTGTGCATAGGACACAAGATGAATAACCTGGTGGACTGAGAATCACCATGATAATGCCACAGAGTTTCCATCATTGCTGCTATTTAAGAGTGACAGCTAACAAGTGATGCTTGTACTGAATGCATCCACTAGTGTTGAACAGTGTTGAAATTACCTAAACCATGTCATGACTTTGTTTATACTACAGTGAAACATAAAACACATTTGAGTTACAAATTACTTTTAAAAAACCCACAACATAACTCACCTGTCTACTCATTAAAAGTACAGAAATTTCAAAACAGCACAATTTCACACATGTTCAAACTCATCTCAAATCGCTGGTTCATAGCCAACACCTCATCTACATTTTTACAAGTGAACAAAGTTGTGTAATTAAATAAATAGCACGTAATGGTGCCTGGTGAGGACTGACCTTGTTAACTGAGTTACAAAGACCAAACAGGCAGTATGCAAAAATTTTAATTGTAATTACCATTACACTGACACAGTAAGCGAGGTGAAGTTAGGTGAGCAAGTATTTACTGTAAGACGACAAGATGATATTTGCCTGGATAGTTAAAGCATGCCCTACGGCAACATCCCCACCTGCAACACTTTAAAATTCTGCAACACAGCAAGTTGACTACTGTGATGGTCTGACTGTAATCACATGTGGTGTGGTATGAGACACTCACTAGCAATAACACTTAACCACTACGCAACCGCCCCAAGATATCTCACAAAAAAAATTAAAAACAGAAACACCCATATATAGTCACTATGCAGGTTTAATCAATGGTCCTGGTGAAATTTCCACTGAAACCTGTGAGAAACAAGGACCCACATTGTTGCCCTTCACTGATATTTCATCACTCATGGTGGCCATGTTTAGCTTTTCATCACCTTTCAATACACTCAATACACCCATTTATTATTATTATTACCCGAGATGATGTTGCCCAAATTAACTTGCAGCATCAACCCCTGCATGCATTGTGAGCAACAAGATTGTTGTATGTTTGTGCTGGCTGGGTCAACAGCACCATTCAGGAGGATTTAGGTCTGAAGGTCCAAAAAAGGTTTTCATTTCAGTCAAAAGAAATTAGCTCTATAGTGTCTGTCCAGTCAGTACTCCTCAGTTTATGAGTATAGTATGTGGCACGTTGGTGGCATTTGGAATGTGTTAAAAATGTGCAGTGAAAACCACTGCTCAAATATATAATATCCATATTACAATTAATGTATTACAATGCTGACTGGAGGAATTGTGTTCAAATCAGAAAACAATCTATACTTAGTTAAGGGTCTTTTATTAAAAACAAAACAAAACAGTGAGAGCATGCAAACGTTGCAAACTTAACGCTGTGCCACCACTGAAAATAAATGTAAAAGCAGATGTTATGTGCAGTACTATGACACAGTACTGCATGCCTTGACAAAAGTATTTTCAAAGATGCCAATTAGCAGCTGGCTGAAGAACAAAGACACAAAATACCTTAAACATCTTCTGCACAACTGTGCCCACGAGTGACCTACATATAGTTCTTCTGCTCTCATCTTGATAACAGCACAACTGTTCACAATAAAACACACACACACAAAGCTACTCTCTACACAGCTCACTGAAAGCGCAGCTTATGATCAGTTGTGTGTGACAAAGCTGAAAACAAATGAGTTGCATAATACCGTATGTTTGGAAAGACACAAGCATACAAATCATATGAGACTGCTTCAGTGCCTCTAAAAAAAATCAGAGAATGTAAAGTACAGATAGACTAAAAGGAGCATAGCTAGAACAGTTCTTTTGTGAATGCATGATAAGGGAATCTCAAACTAAGAAGGAGCCAGTGAAAGAAGAGATCAATATAGAAGAGCACAGTCAATTCAATTTGGTTTTATTTATATAGTGCCAAATCACAACAAAAGTCATCTCGAGGCACTTTACAATGTAAGGTTTAAGTCCTTACAGAAGTCATCATCTGTTGACAAACACTGACAATTAGGCTATAGATGCAGATAAAGCAGAGTTTTTAAGCTAGATTAATACTTCTAGGCTAAGGATTACACGATACCAATGGCAGTTACAAGCTAAGCCATTGGCGACAGGGCCCTTCCCAAAAATATACATGTCTGAGCTAAGAAACCATGTGGAGACCACTAGAGAGGCCAGCTTGGGCTGCTTGGGTTTGCTGCTACAAATTTCTGAAGCTGGTGGAAACCATTGAGAGTGAATATAACCATTAAGAAGGGCATCACAGACTGAATAGTCTTCTTCGGCTATCTTCTTTCATTACACTGTAAATTTTCTGCTCACTGCAATCACAGTGACAACACAGAAGTTGTCTCCTACTCAGTAATGAGGCTAAGCAAATTAACATTATAGAATCTTAGTTTCATGCAAGTAACTAAAGTATGTGTGTAGGGCACTAAACTCCAAGGTTGACTATCTCCTAAACTAAGTTTACACTAGTCATCTTGGTTGACACAGGTCCACTCAGCCAGCCTCCACTTAGTCCTTTGGCTTTTGCTGGATTACGTTATTCGTAGTTTCCTCTTTTCACACGCTGCCAAGTTCACAGAACTGGAGCCATGCTAGGCCTGGAAGTTTGCAACCACAACAACTTGATGGGAAAGTTGTGAACTTTCATCTAAGAACAGTGTCATTTTGAGATTCATTGTTCCCAGAGGAAGGAAGGAAGGAAGGAAGGAAGGAAGGAAGGAAGGAAGGAAGGAAGGAAGGAAGCAGGCAACCTTAGAAGGGCGTTGGTACTACATCTGGTTCTGGCAACTGGAAAATGTACAAGAAACGCAGCAATGACGACTATTACAATCCTGCCAATTACTGCTGTGGTTCATTCATTTACACTTTAACATGCGGCAGGAGAGGAGATGCTTTATGCATATGCCGTAACGAGTAACAAGTTTAAAAAAAACTTTGAGTCCTCTATGGCCAAAGAAATGTGTCAGAGGGCAAGATGTATATGTACTGAAGAGTTTTAATCTCCTCGTGGAGGGGAAGGGTGGAGAGAGGGGGAGGGAGTGAATGTGAGATATGGAGCGCCAGTACACTTGGGAAACCTGATAACTGCAGACTCAGGTGCTGTCCATTTACTTGTCGGCCCGCTCATCCGCAGCCGACGGGATTAAGTTGGTGGGCACAGCGACTGCTGTGACAACATGAGGCAGAGGATTGGAGGCTCGTGTTTGCACTGAGCGGCACGTACGCAATGGAAAGCCAGCCAAATGGCTCCTCTCAAGAAAAACAGCAGAGCAGGAACATGGTGGCAAGAAAAAAAAACCCAACATTATTCATGTGGATTATTATCAAACATGATGTGTTTGCGTAAGACACCTTTTACTGACAGTCATGACAAAGGTAAGGTAAACAAATCCCCCCATGTATGTGTGGTGGAGTAATCTTATTGAAATCAAGAAGTCAGAGCACTTGTAAAGGAACATTAAACTTGTTTTGTTGTTAAACAAAACTCTTCAACCCAAAAGCCAACAGATTAATCAAATCTCTGAGAAGTGGTATGGGTTTGTCTTGTCAGGAGAGTTCAGGAACCAAACAGCTGTTTTTAGCTTGTTAATGCCATGTCATCAAAATGATTTTCCTGCTACACTTGCTGCACTGACCTCTATGGCGGCGCATAAACGTTTGTAAACCCTTTCCTCCATTTCTGCATGAATAGAATTTTTGTGAAAGCCCTAAAAATAGATAACAGGAACCTAAATAAACAAACAAGAAAAAAAACATTACATTTCTTGGTACATACAGTACCTTTGCCAGTGTTTGTGTGTGGCTGTACTGTGTCTTCAGTAACTGGTGTGACACCTTTTTGGAGTAATATGAGGTTATTTGCCTCTGCGAACCAGTGAAGTTGCAGTTTACAAGCATGACATTTGTGCCAGATTTAATGAAATTCTAGCCAGGAGTTTTCTGAGATATAACGTTGATGAGAATGGGAGAGATTTGAGTTCATTCTCGAGTTCTAGTGGAAGCTAGCGTGAACTTTGGAGAAAATCTATCATGGCATTCTTGTGTTGACAGAAACAGGACAGATGTGAGTGTCAGTGATTTTGACCTCCAAAATCTAATCGGTTCATCCTTAACTCCTGGCTGATGTTTGCGCCAAAAAAACCCCAAAAAACAATTAATTCATCAGGGCATTACTGTGATATTGCATTCACAAGAATAGAATAGACTGACAGGACAGACATGAGGTCACAGTGACCTTGACCTTCGACTACCAAAATCAATCAGTTCATCCTTGCGTCCAAGGGGACTGGTGCCAAATTTGAAGAAATTCCCTCAAAGCACTTGAGATACCATGTTCACAAGAACAAGACAAACACCGGCGCACTGGCACATGAAGACCAAAACATTCAATTTCTCCTATTTTGAAAATTCTTTGGTAGTACGACTTACACTGGGGTTCCATGTGATATTTCTTACTACTACATGCCTTAATATTAGTATGATCTTCACTGGCTGAAAACTCCTTGGGAGGGTAACAATGGAGCAACAATGTTCTCTATGTGTATATGATCTGCCTGACAGCTGACTGGTGGAGTCCAAACTCTTAGAAATTCTATTGCAGTCCTGGTTTGGTCAGCATCAGTAATTATTCTTCTAAGGTCCTCAGAAATGTCCCTTATTGGATCCATGACACATTTCTGCAGATCCGTGCTGTCAAGATCAGCCATACACAAATATTTCAGCCTGGATAATTTTCCACAATAAATATATTTGTAAGTGTAATGTTTTTGTCTCAAGTGGGATTTGGTCACATTTCAGATAGGGATAGGGTTTTTATAGAAAAGAGGACATTTGAAAAGGTTCATAAACTTTTCACAAACCACTGAAGTGGGTGCTCATTTCAAAGACACAGTCCTCATTGCACACCCTTAGATGACCTCACCGTAACTAAAAGTGATTATAGTTTAACAAAGACAAAAAGGTTTGATTAAGATAATTAATTTATGCACTTAATTAAAAGAAGAAAAAACTAAAATGGAAACGGCAAAAATATTAAATCGTGTTAACCTCTTAACTAGGTTAGCACATGCCTCTTAAGAGGGATCTTAGCCCATTTTTCTGTTGCAAATTATTCCAGCTCATCCATGCGTGGTTTTTGAGCATGGACATTTACCTTGAGCTCCTGCCACAAATTATCAATAGGACTGAGATCTTGGCTCAGAGAGGATCATTCCAGGACCTCGATTTTGGTGTCAAATATCAGTCTGGCTATGTTGTCTCAATACAACAGTCTCCGTTCTAACATCAACACCAGAAGAGGCCAGTTCAGCAACAATCATCATGGCCAAGATCTGGGGACTCTTGTTGACATTTCTGACTACTTTCTTCTTTAAAGTTTTTGAAATATTGTACTATTTACCACGTACAGGTTTTTCTCTAACAGAATTTGTCTCCTTGTTTGCAAGTCCTCCTTTGCAATGACCTTTAAAAAGGGAGGATAACAAGTAGCTGCTAATGGCTTGTTCCAGACTTTAACACTGTTGATAACAATAGTGGATTCTACACCTATGCAGTTAGAAATACATACAAGTGTTTGTCAGTATCATCATATTACAATCATAATACATTACAGGTCTAATTTACTAAGAGCCCAAACAGCAAGTACTAAATCGCATGCGCAATCTTGAAATTTGTATGTTTTGTCGGTGGACATTTTGCAGGTGATCTAGTAAGAAAAGTTGCACAATGACACCTTTGGAGTCATAAATGATGAGTGAGTACAGGTCCTGTACACATGCTCGGTGTTTGCACGGGAGAAGTTACACATTTGTAGTATATAGTCAGTCACTTCACAAACTCTCAGGAAACCAACAACCACATAAAAACCTTTTAGGCCTTTGGCCTCATTCAGTGTGTCCTGAGTGTGTCGAAACTTTATGCAATGGGCCATTCTTTCTAACAAGGATAATAGAACTTGTGATAACACACAGGAAAATCTACTTTGGAAGACCGCAAACAGCTACATTACATTGGAATGACCCAGAAATGCAATATGTTTTGCTTTGGCAGGTATTGCGTGGTTCCTTCTTGTAAATGGCTCCAAATCAGCCCGTAGCTCACCCAATCGCTTCAAAAGTGGATGAATAGACAGATGATTCGTTTGTATTATCTTTTCTCCTATTATTCCAAATATAATAACACAACTACTAAACACATGTTCTCAATGCATTCTTTCATTTCTCCTATGCCTCTTACTCACCCGAATAACAGCAGCCATATGTGCACAAGTAGACTGCACCTGGCTTTCAAAAGTATTAAATACAGACGCAATCACAGCCACTACAACCACTTTCAGAGAAAAAAAAAAACCCAACAGCAACCTCTCTGAAACTGACTGTGGTTCAGTTTTCTTTTAACTTCATCAGAGCTGTTTCAGAGATAACTGCAATAATTGTAAGTGTATTGAGAAGAGAGAGAGAATAGGATGCATAAGATAAGACAATTATAAAGCAGAAGAACACATGGAGACAGGATGGAACAGAAAAGGGAATATTTGACAAGACAGGTATGATGATGGTGAGCAGAAATCTTGCATCAGGAGTGGCCACCCCCCCCCCTCGAATGTAATGCAAACCTCTTAACAAAGGAAAGACTTAACTGCAGACAAGTCACTACCATAACTCCTGTACTCGGTGCATTCTGTGGCTTTGCACTTCTCAGTCCTGCCTCATCAAAAGCATACCAGTCAGAAAAGTAATTCATCTTGCAGCAATCCTTTCCATCACCCTGTTTTTATTTCCCCCTTCTTAAGTCAGTAAGAACAGCTATCATCCGGAACACTGATCATCCATGCTTATCAAATAGCAACGTGTGAAAGAGATTCCAGTGTTCTGACAGAATGTTAGTGAGGTGCTGCTGGGAGAAACAAACTACCAAGCAGCCAGAGAGGTGTAATTCACCTATGGCAACCAAAGGACAGATCTGTAAGTAATCGGAAAGCACAAAGTCTGGAAATATCTGTTGCTCAAATGCAGATTGAGAAAAAGAGGAAAAATGTTTCCATGCTGGCAAAATAAAACACCTTGTAGCTTTGGGCTTGACGACCAAAGTCCTATTGAAAAGGAGTTTTGTACAGATGTAGCAAACACAAGTGGCAGGAGGAGAAGTGACAGGAAAGAAGCCAAGGATAGAGGAGTAGAAATTAGAACAGAGATTAGGAGAGGACAGGAAAGGAAAGGACAGGACAGAGGAGAAGAATCAAGGAGAGAGCAGGAGAACAGAGCAGGAAAGAGCAGAGGAAGGGAAAAAAAACACAGGAGGCGAGGAGTAAATGGAAGAGAGGAGAAGAAACAATCAGAGAAAATGAGGAAAGGAGAAGCAGTAACAAGAAAGAGGTGGTGACAAGACCAGGAGAATGGCAAGTGAAGCGAGGAGACCAGGATAGAAGATAGCAGAAAAACAAGGATGTAAGGACAGAGGAGAGGAAACATGATGAAGAACCAATATAAATAATCCCTGTAATAAAACTGTTATTCAGTGGCAACTGGACTTGTTTTAGTTCCTTGAAGACGTTTCACCCTCCATTCCAGAGGGCTTTCTCAATTCTGGAAGAAAGAATTGAGAAAGCCATTCCTCTGGAACAGATGTTTGTATATGACTACAGGTAGATGTGTTATGATTTTTTTTAACTGTGATGTAATGGAGAAACCTGGCTTCTATGATCGTGGTAGGGGATTATGGAAACTTGATTTCTGCTGGTAGACTTCTCCTGGAAGATACTGATGTCTCCGTCATGTATACAAAAAAACGAGTCTTTTTGCAAGAGGGTATTCGCAGGACAAAAATGCCGCAGTAGTGTAATGGAGAGTAAAACTAACAAAGTGTCTTGTAGAAGTCTAAATAAGCCACTTTCCACACCATACTTTTTTAATTCATTCAGCTCAAGCTGTAAAAAGGAGTTCCATTGCATCTGTCTGCCTAACTTTCTTTCACTGTGCACACACAAACACACACACCAAAAAAAAGTAAAAAAATAAAAAGTCAAGAAGCAGCGTCTTGTCACTACTGTTATAATCTATGAGTCATGCTTCCACAAGTCCAAATGAGAGGAGAAACATGATTACTCATCCTCTGCATGTATACGCAGATGTGCTGTAACAAGGACAGTTAAGTGCACGTAAACACAGTCCCGTGAAAGCCCTGCCTGTAGTCTTGTGGCTACTCTTCAAAGTCAGAGGGGGCGATAAGAGCTGACACCTTAACACAGAACAGAGGTGCTACAGTTCACTACTGTGGAACACAGCATTATATATAGATATATCTGATGACACAGTTGCTGCCAACAATGAACTCCATTCAAGCAGCTGATACCAACTATTTGAATCATAGTTTCGTCTGTGCCTGAGAAAATAGCCTCAAACCAGAACTCAATCGGTCAGTATTAATCACAGTGTAACGGTCATCTTTGGTCTTGTGCATAGACCTAAAAAACTGTGTGTTATATGTTAGGGACATGGTTCTATGAGATGGCAATGTCACTGTTTCGGTTGGTCGATATGAAATCTAGTACATATATACATGGTGCCCAGACAAAGAAGGCCTAACGATTTCCCTCTTACACCATCATAAGGTTCACATTTGTGGAACCTCAACAACTATTAGATGACTTGGCATTCAATTCAGTCCAAACATTCATGTTCACTTGTGGCTAAAGACAAAATACCTTCAAAGATAGCTTCATCAGCATTTCATCAACAAGTCAGTATGCAGCCATTAGACTTTGGCTCCAAGCACAACTGTGCCCATTTCTGGAGCTTTTCAAATTCGACAATTAGACATTTACACCTACATGACGCAGTGTCTGCCCAAATGTTCATTTTACTTTTGCTGCTTTTCATCAGCAACTGTGTGAATGTCCTCCAGGAAGAGATGCTCAAAAAATGTGCCAGATTGAGAACACTATTCTTAGAGCACAAATCAGTCCTTAATCAGTACTCCTACTCTATTTTTGCTGTGTGTTTTAGTTGTAGCAGTTCTTTGAGCGGCCGAGACACAGGCAGACGAAGTTAGCTGATGAAAACATCTAGCTGGCATTAATTGTGTGTGTGTGTATGTGTATGTGTGTATTTGAGTCTGTGTGTGGGGGCATGTGTTTGACAGAATAAGAGAAAACTAAAACCAAAGGGTTGTATGAATTAGGTTTAATTATAATTTATTAGGATTTAATCGAAGATAATAACAGTACTATTCTGACTTAAATTAAAATGATTAAACTGTGGCAACCACATTGAAATACCTGGCAACCGAAAGCTAATTGAGGTGTCTTGTATCAGCCAACCTGGAAAATTCCTGTTTTTATCTGTCGATAAAAATGTTGGTGCGTTCTGCTGCTTGTGTGCCTAAGCTGACTGTTGCATAATCCCAGACTCTGATGTAGCAAACAGAAGTGAAAGACAACAGACATCTTCACTCAATTTGCCGTTTATCTTGTTACTGAACTTGATTTCTACAAAACTTGCAGGGCAATCCCGGCGCTGATGTCTTGAAGCAATCTGCAAAAACACTCCAAAGGTGATGCCTGTGCAGGTATGGAAAGTTCATCCAACAACTGAGATAAAGCTTCCCAAATTCAAGTGACTGTGTCTAGAGCTGTCCCTGAATGTTGGACAGCATTAAGTATGGTTGTCAACAACGAGGGATTTGATAAAGAACAGGCAGTTGAAAGATCTTGTAAGAGCACAAAACAAACAAAGAGAACTGGCAACAATTCAGCAGAGGTACAAGCCACAGAGAAACCCCACTATAATCTGTCCCATTCAAATTATTCATGCAAGAAAAACACATAACATGTAGTCTGTTTTCACATACTGTCTCCAGTACAGTGAGTGCAAATAAACAGCTGGTGTTCATTCAGCAGCATACTACAACTTTATGTTCAACAACTGTGGAAATATAATCGGGTTCATAAATAATGGAACAATGATGAGTTTTTTGGCATTTGTCGTATGTATACCACCACAGTGAATTTCAAATGAAATACAAACAACAACATACGAGCAAAGTCGAGCATTTCAGCTGACAAAAATGTGGCACTATGATTAGAGGAATTACAGCCCATAAATAATGGAACAAACTAACATAATTCTAAAAAAAAAATAAGGATTCCTTTCAATACTTGGATGAAAATCCAAAGGCTGCATGAAGTCTGGAACCCATGTACTGTATATGACCAAATGCTGAATTTCCCATCTTTTCCAGGCCTTGACTGCACCTATCTTCAGCTCCTGCTTGTTTGTGGGTCTTTCTGCCTTCAGTCTTGACTTCAGTAAGAGAAAAGCGTGTTCTGTTGGGTTTAGATCAGATGACTGATTTGGCCAGTGAACAATATCCCATTTCTATGCTTTGAGAAACTTGGGTGGCTTTAGCTGTATTTTTGGGTTGGCCTTTTATCTCCTTGACTTGTCATAGAGAAACAGTGGAACAGGCCATGACATGGGGCTGTCCCGAATACCACTTTTTGGACTCCAGAGTTCGGTTCTGTTATTTAGAGAAAATCCAGAGCTTCAGTCCGCTGGGGGGTTGACAAGCGGTAATAATTAATTAAATGCATAGTTATTAGCGTAGTTAGCACAGATATAACAGCAACACACAAATTTTAATACACAAACTATTTTCTATCATTATCATATTTCATGCTCACAAAGACTTAACCTTAACCTCTACACTGTTGTGTGCAAGAAAGATAGTTTGTCCACATTCTCTGGTAAAAGCAAACTTCCCATCTTCTTCACAGTGTAGCAGCTTTTAAAAAATGCGCTCCAACGTCATTTAAGTGACCAGATTACACCGGTACGCAAAGGCAGTGTTTGGGGAAGTGGTCACTGTTTTGATTCCACCATGCAAGTGGGTCAGAGAGGACATCTGTCATGTCTGTCAAATATTGCTCCATTTCCATTCATGCTAGTTGTGCCCCTGTGGTAGACCAGTCTCAAAGAACATACTTAACACTCAGCTTTTTTCTCATCATGGTTTAAAGTGTTTATACATTCACTGCGATGAGTCAGAGGGATTTCAGGCTCCCAAGCTGAGATACAGACTTGTATGTCTTTCCACATTTTTATAGCACAATTACAGTAAAATTATGACCGGTACCTTACACTTAGTAAAGAAAAGAATATCCAAATATCAAAACTGAAAACTGAATACAAATATCTGCATATTTGGGTCCAGTCCTACCATGAAACTGCTTGTCAGCCATTTGTTCTATTATTTATGAGCCACCAAAAATGTAGGTGTTTATATGAAAACGGATGTAATTCCTGAATGGTTAATGCCACACCTTTGTCAGACCCCTTGAGTGTTTTATTTCAAATTCAATATGGTGGTGTACAAAGGCCAAATGCAAAAAAACATCTTCCAATATTTATTTAGATTTATTTATTTATTTATTTATAAATATACATTATTATAAATACAGATTATATATTATACACTTTATACTCTTGATCTTTAACTGTTCAGTCTTCACATTTTTTTAAATATGTGTTGGCTTTTCTGTCTCATGCGAAACAAAGGTTTGTAGTTTCAGATTAAAAGTTACTTTTATTGCTACTTGGAACTGCATCTGAAAAACTAGTGCAGTAATCCACCTGCTTAGTGGTGAAAGCAACACAGCAATCATTTTAAGTTAATTAATACTATGACATACTTGCTTTCTGTTCTGACCAAAAGAAAAGACAAAGCTGATGTTGATATCATACAACTCTGGTATATGATGCAAATGCCCCAAAAAAGCACTAATATTAAACTATGAGGCTTACAGTAAGTAACTGTATTTATTTTGTTCTACTTCTTACCGTGCCGCTCACTCTGACATCAAAAAGGCGTCCCCAGTCATCTTCATGGCTGTCAACCATCATCGTACTATCGTCCTCCTCGAGGAGCCACTCAGCCTGCAGGTCAACCTTCACCTCTTCTCCCATAGAGTGCATCCCTACTGCAGGGAACAGCCCCTCTGCGGACACAGGAACCTCTACAGAGCCAACCTGAATAAGAAATAGATACAAGAAAAACACTGAGTGAAGAAAAAAACATACTAAATGGACACAACACCATATAAAACACCAACCTCTTTGCCATTTTTGGTGAAAAAGACTGTTGAAAAACCTGCTTCAGTATTTTCTGAGTGTATACCACAGCCAATGCGGTCACCACGAACACACTTTGGTCCAAACTGCTGCCCCACAGGGTTACCATTGTATAGCCTATAATGAAAGAATAGATCAAAATCGTCACAATAAAAATGCTTTACACCTAGTAGTTAGTTAGCTAGAAAAAAAAACAATAATAAACCTGCTCATCAATCATTATTACTTTTATCGTTTCAGTGACAGCTTATTCACAAATATCTCAGTAATTCAAAAACCACATCTGATTGACGCTTGAGCTGAATTTATACTTGACCTTGTAAAAACTACACGCAAGAGCTGCTTACAAAGCTGCTGATACAAAATTGATAACGGCAAGAAATGTCATGCTTGTGTTTTCTTCAGCAAGAGTAAAACAGTTAATACTGTGCATGAAGACAACACACTGTATTATAGATTAGGAAGAAAAGAGTTCAGTGATCTTATCCTTTTCTGTATAATTTAGCATACATTGCACTCTAGCAAAGCCATTTCTCCAGCAAACCTTTCGCTTGCCACAATTGTTGCTCTCTACGACAAAGTGAATAAAAGAATGTAAACAAGATCACTTTAGCTATTACTGGCTGCACTATAACCTGTTGTTTAGTAACATGAGCTACACAAGGCAAAACTTCCCATCATCTCACTTAATGAACAAAATATGTAAACACTTGGAGGTTTGGAATTACAACTGATACAACCTGATAATGTACAACAGATCTGCCTAGTATTGCAATGATGCTATCAAGAGGTTAAATTTTGATTGTGAAATATGATGCACTTTCTACACTGGAGGTATGTACAGTGGGACTGCCATGCTTTGTAAACCAAGTACACATTCAGTTTTAAACACGACTTTGAAATTTTGAACTTCTTCTTTATTCTGAATAATTTGTAATTTCAAACATGCCTTAAAAACACTGCTACAAGCTTCCAGATATATGAATTTTCAGATTCAACCTATTTTAAATGTTTTATATTGAACACATTGTGGGGTCTTTGAGGTAAGAGAAACTGAGATATGCATTTTCCAATATTTACTACTATCTGCCTTTTCTCCAACTACAATTCTATGAAACTAAATCATTCATGAAAGAGGGAACCAGGGAACATTAACAAACAAATTCATAATCCAAATAATATTAATTAAAGCCCCATAAACTGTGCTCCGCATGCAAATTACTTCTTTATGAAGAGTGATTTATGCTGGTGAAAAATGTTAAAAAGTATTTATAATGAAGGAGACCAAAATTAGGATAATAACTGTTATATAGCAGTCATGTGTTAATGCAGCAGCAACAGGCCACTATTTATTTTCCCAAACCATGCAAGAAGCCAGTGTTGTACTGTAGTGTATAGATGACTGTGGTTTGACTTACTTGCCGTTGTCAGCATGGTAAGCTACTGAGTATGGCAGCCAGCCAGGCTGGTGGTCCAGCCTGTAGAATTTGGGAACCAGGCCCACAGCAATGGTCCCCCTCACCCCTGTGTCCACTATTGTCACCTACACACAGACACAGACACACACACCATTGTAATTACAACCGTGGCACCAATTAGCTATTTTAACCAGCTGCCACACTTGGAGCAGTTCTTTATAGTTTTTACTCCCTTATGTGGGAATTTCTTTTAAGAATTATGGGTTTTCCCATCAAAAAAAGCACTTCAATTAGCTGCAACTACGACCAAAATACATACAAATAAACAAAGACAAGCCAACAAAGACAGAGCATTCACCAACACATGCAGTGCTTCCCCTACCATTATACAATGGTCCCATACCATAAGGTTTCATCCCATACCCCAACGGCACCCTCCGCCCCCCTTGAAGGTCAAGTTAATTGTATTTCATTTTATTTTCTATATAGCGCCAGATCACAACAGAAGCCATTTAAGGTTACCTTCTCTATAGAACAGGGTTATACTGTACGTTATCCTTTTATTAAACTAACTAAACAGCCATATGTTAATTATACATTTTCCTGTATGTTATTATGTTATATGTAATTTTAGTTTTTCCAGAGGTTTATTAAGTCACTAAAGTATTGTTTGTAGCTTCCAGCTGTATGTAGAATTATCTCCTATTATTTATTGTTTGTAGACATCACTCAGTTAAAGGATCCATATGAACATCTCCACAGAGAGAGCTTCTGTGCGCATTTCTGTAGGTGTCACCAGCGCTAACTTCATTAATTATTCATGATTATTAAATGTCACAGATTCAGGATCGGTCAGAATGTAACATTAAATGATATTGTGAACTTTGCCACACGCTGTCCTCGTGTGCTGCATCTGGGATGTCTAAATATTTAAAATTCACAATAGCTGCTGCAAAACTACAAAAACAGAATCATAACCGAGAGAAATAGTGAAAGTACGGCCGAGACGTTTCAATCCAGAAAATGAACGCTGGTTTGACGTGCGTCAACGCTGGCGAAATAAAACAGGAGCTAATCCTAGAAAGTTGACCATGCGTCGAGAGAAACATCCAGCGATAGAGCGCCCCCACCCCCACCAAAGCTGTAACCTTGGGGAAACACTGACACTGATTTCAACTCAACAATGAACTGATTACAATTTGGTGGTCAAAGGTCACTGTGACTGCATGTATATCAAATTCTCGTTACCATTACATCTCTGAAATGCCTAGAGGGAATTTCATTACAGCAGGCAAAAATGTCCACTTGGACTCATTGATAAGCTTATTCAAATTTAAATCTGCAGAGACATACAGGCAAACAACCACAATGCAGTAATTGTACTCTGCACTTGTGTGCGTTTCTGGATTATTTGTCATGCATTTCTTAATTTGCTTGCATTTTCTGTTATTTTCAGCATGTTCAGTCATAGACAGTATGTTGTGAACCGAGTTATCTCTTCCACTGGGATTAGTTTACCGAAAACACTACCCACACCTCTCTCGTACCGTTTACTGAATTGCTAAATCTTATGTTACACTCTACCAAGAGATTTTACATAACTACTTGATAAAACTAGGGCTATCAAGCGATTAAAAATTTTTTACGACATCTTCTGTGATTAATTAGTTATAGATTAATTAGTTTGATTACTAATAATCTAAATTAATCACGTGTCAATTTTTGCTATATAAAGTATTTAAACATTTTGGCAGATTAGTGCCTGCATGAATAATCAACATAGACTTTAAAGTTAAACGTATCTTTTAGCTTTAGCTTTATAGCTCTGACCTCAGGGTTCGCTGCTAAAAGCTTTGCATTGAGGTGATAGAGATCACCAGTGTCGGCCCGTGACAGATCGCACTACCCCACCACACCACCAAATCTGATGGTATGTTGGGAGGTGGAAATGGACCTCCGACATGGTGATAGTACAGAATATGTCCACAGAAAATTTTATTAATGCAGTAATAACCAATTTCAAGTACAGTGTCAATGCACAAACTAACAAAATAAGCTCTGTCCGCCCACATGATGGAGGGGTTAGAACACTGCAGCACCCCCAGCACCCGCTCTTCCCATGCTTATGCACACATAGCCATTTACATATCCTCGAGGAGGATGATAGTACGATGATGGTTGACAGCCATGCGGATGACTGGGGACGCCTTTATGACGTCAGGGTGAGCGGCACGGTAAGAAGTAGAACAAAATAAAATAAAAGTTCTTATTATGAGCCTCATAGATAAAGGATTATTATTACTTTTTGGGACATTTGCATTATATGACAATTGCATGAGATCAACATCAGCTTTGTCTTCTTTTGGGCAAAACAGAAAGTAAGCATATTTGTACTAATAAACTAATATAGTTGGCCCACATCACTCTGCAGAGTTTACTGTGCCCTGCTTTAGTTTGGTTTTAGTGATTGTGACAGTGCATTAGCAAATGTTCTCTCTCCCTTCACTCTCCACACACAGCACCAGCTACTTTTCATCAGTTTTTTCATTCTCGTTGGAACCTAACCCTAACCCGAAGGATTATTAATAATTTAACGCATTGTTATTTTTAATTAATCAAACTAAGCACATTTAAGACACAAATCTGTGATTGGAAAGTTACTTGGAAACTTGGAAAATGTACTATTGTAGACGTAGCAAATTAATGCTAGTAACACAAGTAATGTTAAACTTAAACCTTAACTACAACCACAGTAGAACTGTCTGTCTGGAAAAATGACTGTATTATAAAAGCAGAGGCTTTGAAAGTCCAACTCAGTCTGCATGTAGGAGCTGGAGAGGGAAGCAGTCAACTGTCAGTTGCACACCCAACAATCAGTGCCCACTGAGTCTTCATTGCACTTTAAAATACTAGCGCATTAACTTCAACCTTCAACCATGGTAGCTGCTGTCTGGTCTCAATAATTGGCTGAAAATTTATATCAAGTATCAGTATTTGGTTGCATTTTCTCACATTTTTACTAAATGGTCTGCACGGTGGTGAACTTAGTTATTCATTTGCTTATGTTCTGTCTAATTACATGTTTTTTTCTTGCACTGCATTGAGCCCCAAGCAATGTGAGTCCCTATTTGTTCCCTTACTTTTGACTGTGATTGCTCCAGTTCATTTCTCACACACTAAATTTTGTTCTTTGTGTCCTGCCTCAGATCCTTCTCCACTCTCATCTCCCTTTTCATCCCAGAGTCCCAAATCACAGCTCCTGCATCACAGATATCACCACATGAAAACAGACTTCTTGGGTTTCCCTAGTTTTCCATGAAAAATTCCATGACTGTTTCCAGTCTGGCACTTAAAGGATTAAACAAGTTAAACAAGTAAATTATTTGACTTGGCAGGTTAACGCTTCCACACCAAAACTGTTAAAATAACATTGACAGTGACTTACATTAGCAATGAACAGGAATGTGTTGATATGATTTTTAAACATGTGGAATGCTGCAGATGTTAAGATGGGCTTGAAGAAAACAGATGACAGAAACTGGATAAAGTCCAGCAGCACTGACAGAGGTGAAATGGATTCCTTATGAAAGCAGACCAAGGGGAAACACGAGGATAGAAGTGACTCATTCATCGTCAGGAGTCTGACCTTTATCAGAGTAAACTCTCTCAAATTTTTGAGATATCTGGGAAGCTGACAGCATGTGCGTCACAGAGTAGGGAATAATGTAGCACAAAATGACCACACTAAAATCCACTTGTTTAAATCTCAGAGAGATCCATCAGGCTGGGAATGTGATTCTCATTGAAATGTACATGTTGATATCGCCCTATTTTCATTCTATGGCAGGAGCAAGAGAGAAATCTAAAGCTCAGATGAGAGTTGGACACCACATTTTAAACAAATGTTGCATCTACTGCGAGTCAGGGACACCTCACAAGCACAATAAATAATGTTAACGTACACTGTCAGGATGTCTGGAGTCTTAGTGTAGCAGATCTGAATTGTTACACACAGTCACAGGAAAAAGTAATGGCACTGTTTGCAATTTCCTTGTTATTCTGCATAAATTGGTCCTGAAATATTATCTGATCTTCACCAGTCACAAATGCCAACAAATACAATATTTCTAAGTCATGAGCTTTCATGTCTTTATTGAACACACCCAAACAATATACAAAGTGATGGCGGAAATGTAAGTGGAACAGCATTTTAATATCTGGTTAAGCCACCTTTGGCAGCTATAACTTCAAGCAAGTGCTTCCTGTAACTGTGGATTAGATATGGACACAGTACAGGACGAACTTTTTTTTTTTTGCTTTAGCCCAGCCATGTTCTTAGGACATCTGATGTGAAAAGCTCTCTTGAGGTCATCCCACTCTCTGTTGGGCTGAGGTCTGGACACTGACTGGGCCACTCCAAAAGGCAGATTTTGGGATTTCAAAGTCATTCTGTAGTAGATTTAAATAGATGCATCAACCAGCTTCTTCTGAGCTTCAGCTTACCAATGACAAGTGGTCCAGGTCCAGAGGCAGCAAAGCAGTCCCAAATCATGATACCCAATCCACCATATTTCACTGTTGGGATGATGTTTTTATGTTGGTACGCGGTTTTCTTTTTATGCCATAAGTAGTGCTGCATGTTCTTTCCAAACAATTCGACGTTTGTTTCATCTGTCCATAAGACATAGTCCCACTAATGAGTGTCAAGGTGGTCTTTGGCAAAAATCACGCGTGCCACAATGTTTTTGTTTGGAGAGCAATGAATTCCTCTGTGATGTCCTGCCATAGATACTATGCCTGTTCAATTTGCGTATGGTTGACTCATGAACAGAGCTTGAACTCGAATGAACCTTCGAATCTATAGTGGTTACTCTGGGGAGGATTTTCACCTCATTGAGCGTTTTGCTTTGTGCTTTTGGGGTGACCTTGGCTGGACGCACACTTCTGTGGAGAGTAGCCACAGTATTAAATCATCTCTATTTATAACTGTGGACTGATCAATATCCAAACTCTTTGAGATTACAGATTTGCTAACACTTGACACCAGTTGATGTTTAGTGACATCAGTGTTTCACTTTTTCCACCATCACTTTATATGTTTGATGGATGTGTTCAGTAAAGACATGAAAGATCATGACTTTGTTTTATCAGTTTAGAAATAGTGTTTGTTGATATTTGTGACTTTAGTGAAGATCAGACAATATTTCATGACCAATTTGCAGAATTATGCAGAAAACCAGGAAATTGCAAACAGTGCCATTACTTTTTCCTGCGACAGTGAATCTGAAATTATGCTTTTTATTTCAAAAAGAAAAAAACAACTCTAAAGATTAGAGGAAGAACTAAAGAATTTTCAAGAGAGCTTGGAGGTCTCGGATGGTCTGTGGTTCTGTCTGGCACTATTTGCAGCCCAGCAGAATGACGTAGGTTCACTGAATAATGTACAGCCTAATGTTTCCTCCTGAAGCCTAAACACCAAGACAAGAAAGTACACCTGTCTCACCTACTGTCTCTTGACCACACGTCACAAAGTCTACTCTGACGTGCACTATCCACAAGTAAGCTGGCTCATAAATAACATGCTGCAGCCCTCAGCACCTAATTTATGACTGAACCCTTGTAACTTTCCTGTCCTAAATCACCAAAGTACTTCTCCTGATGCTCTTCTGTGTGGACAGAACTATTAGAACAGCTTGATATATACTATAGGAGGAAGTCAGCTTTGCTAAAATAAATGTTCAATACTTTCTCCAGCTGCCAGTCTGCCTGCCTGTCTGCTTAAAAAAACACAGTGTGTTAGATTAATTTTGTGCTCAGAGATACCACCTAACCCACACCCTATCCCTCGTTCCAATGCAGCTAGGACATTTTTGAGGTAGTGGTTTTGCACTGGTGAACTGGGACTGTGAGCAGGGGGGTGAGGGGCACTCAGAATTTAATATGAAGTTGAGAAAATTGTCAGCAACGGGATTCCAAGGGATAATATTGCTGGCTAGATGGAAAAGCAATCCTGGGCACAACCAAAGATGATTACATGTGGTAGGTCTATCATATAGTGAATAACACATCACCAACATTTCAGAAACAATAATTGTGCTAATTAATTTGCTTATTTTCTAATGATCATCTAGTTTGTGGCATATACGGTAAACACAGATATAGCAGCTGGTGGTGTTCATGCCAACTAATTATACATACACAAAAAAAGCCTTGGAGGTCTTGTAGAACTCTGTTACAATGACAATGACAGATGCTGACATATAGCATTACTATCAGTGTGCCTTACCTCAAAGTAGCAATTTCCCCTTGATAAAGGATGGCCAGCCACATAGCAACCCACCTCCTCAGAGTTCCCTTGGTAACTAAAGAGAAAGAATTACAGGTTAACAATAGGTCCAACTGTATGCACTATCGCAAAACACAGCTCAAAGAGCAACCTCATCCTTTGATCAAGAGACTGTCAAGACACCAATAAAATAAATCAAATGCACTGAAATGTGCAACAGAAAAGACATTATTGACAATTAAGACAATAAAGTAGATTCAGAGCTGCTGCCAGTATAGACAGACAAGGTTTCGTTACATTTGGATAAAACTGGGTCAATTGTATTTGGAACTAAGAAGAAGTCAAGAAGAAGCAAAATCCCATTTTGCTGAGGAAGTGAATTTGTATCCCAGATGTGTCTCATATTCAGGAATATTATTGGATGAGTCACTCTCCTGTGAATCTGTTGTGGTCTCATGTCATTAGTGATTGGACTGTGTCCTCTGCTTGGTAGAGGGTCTGTCAACAAACGTAAGAACAAACT
Organism: Sandelia bainsii; assembly: GCA_032362345.1. Taxonomy (NCBI): domain Eukaryota; kingdom Metazoa; phylum Chordata; class Actinopteri; order Anabantiformes; family Anabantidae; genus Sandelia; species Sandelia bainsii. The sequence continues at coordinate 23,661,774 of JAUMHL010000028.1, read as the reverse complement.
ATTGGCGACTAATACTGTATTATTACATTATACACAAACTAATGTTGGTGATTCACATGGGTAGAAATGCTGCTGTTGACACTTGATAAAACACAACAAAGAAGCTGTATCATTGTGATGGCCGTATCCACAGCCACATAAGGAAAGGTTTAAATGCACACTCACCCACAGCACATGTTTAGTTATAGTTATTTGCAAACATTTTAAGTTAATGAAACACACATTTAGTTTAGAATTTACTTTATTAGTCACAGCAATGTTCACTGAATGAAAGCTCCCACATTTAGTTAACACTGTTGTCACGTACCTTTTTGCTTATTTGATATTAATTAATTTTTCTTTATCATTGAGTTACCTGATTTTGAGTTCCTTCCTGGTGTAGTAAAAGAGGTGGCAGAGGGTGAAGTCGGATTATATAGAGAAGCTGAAGCATAGGACCAGACCAACAGCTCTGACTGAACAGGGGGAAATGGGATTTCCTGGTTTTGAAATTGTTTATTTCTTTAGATTATATTATGTATATATTGTAGTTTTGTTCTGTATTAGATTTAGGTTTTGTAAACTGAGACCATCAGTTTTGTTTTGTTTGTATTTATTGTTTAAATAGTAACGTTTGTTTCTGTCTTCCCTCTTGTTTCAAAATGGCCTGATCAGCCAGTATATATACTCACCTTTGTGTTTAGTTCAGTAGGTCAGTTTGTTTGATTGCAGTATGATTCTATTCAGTTTGCTGTTAAATTGTTTCAGTCTAGTTATATTCATTTGACCTCTTTTATGGGCCCAGTGTTTCTTGTATATTGATGTTTGTTATTTTTCTGATTTTCGGGTAAATAAAACAGTTTTTTGGGAAACATACCTGTGGCTCTTCTTGCCTTCCAGCTCGGTCCCTCACAATCATATGTTCAATATTATCAATGGATATGCGCAATACTTGTGTTCACAGGTATATACTATATCATTTAGTTATAATACCAGGACCAGGGTGCATTTACTGAGTGGTTGGTGGTGTAGCTTCAATAAGTGAGATTTTAAATATGGGAAAAAGAGATCACTGGTACTGGTATTGAATTGTAATTGGTATCAGCAGGTATCAACAAGCTATACTTACAGGATTTTCTTTATAGCCATAATTTCTGAATCTCTTTCTTTCCTCTTCTTAAATGCATAGAGACAAATAGCCCACAAGTACAATTTCCTCAAATTATCTGCCTGCGCAAAGCCTAAAATCACATATAATCAGCTCAGTTGGACCCCCACACTGGCAAGAAGAAGCTAACCTGAGTGTGTCTCCATCCTTCTGCAGCCTCATGTATCGTTCCTGTGCTGGGCGCCCATCCCCAACATCTCGGATTCGACGCCTCAGATTCAGGAGGCATCTGTGGTGTAGTACATTGATGTCATCCATCTGAATAAAATAAATGGGACAGTGGGAAAAATATTTTTATTTTAGTTTCATTGCTGTAAATGTGCCAGTGTTGGTCAATAGGATAATTTTCAAATGTTGTCCCTTTGTCAGATGTAGAGCAGCTATTAAAATGTAACACAAAAAACATATAGCACGCAGCTAAATAAGACAAAGCCTTAAATGCTAGAACACACAACAAATCAAAGCAGATGGTCAGCGCAGATAGTAAACAACATGAAGTCACCACATAAATCACAGTACAGCATAAAATCACAGTCAACAGAGAGCTAACACAGTCCGTCAGTACAGGTAGTTACAGTAAACATACAGTCAAATCATAATATATAACAGCCTTAGTAAAACTAGAGAGGACGTAACAAGTAGACAAGAAGCAAGGCAGGAGTTTTAAGACTACATGTAAAGGAAGTGTCAGTGTGTCGAATATTTAGTGACACTTATTGTTCCTTTTTACATTAAAAAAAGGGAAACCTTCATGTGCTGCCTGGTTGTTTCCTAATTCTAACAACAAAAACAAACAGGTGAGAAAAGGCAGAACGACGGTGCCACTGTGCACCAACATGATTCTCCTACACAACACTTGAATGTTTCTGATAAGTGCATACTCTCAAACATTCCCAGCATAAAGATTTGAATTTATCTTGTCATATCAGGATGTGGCCATGATGAGGGCACTGAGGCACGTTCAGAATATCAACAGCTGGAAGCATTGTTATTTGTTTTGAGGTTGATAAGTGAGTGAAGAAAACAGAGACAAGGTTGTTGTAAGCTGCCGAAATACTACAGTAACACAACAAACCTTTAAAGTCATTCCTTTATTTTTTCTATAAACTGTTTTGTCTATAAAATGACAGAAAACAGCAAAATAAGCCTGTTGTACTTCCCCAAAGGCCTAAGTGGCAACTTCTACATCGTTTTTTTTTTTTTTGTTTTTTATGATTTTGATGCTTATAAACAGAAGACATTTTTATAGAAAAAAAAAACGACATGATTATGTGATTATACGTAAGTTAATACATTTTCTCTCTTCTTATCAATTAACTAATTAATCACCTTCAGATCTAGTGGGCCTGAAACAAGTACAGCTCGAGTCTGTTGGTTAAAGATAATAATATTCTATTTGTTTCAATATACTAAACAGACTTTTAGCAAAGCAAATCACTGATTTTGAACTTTGGGCTGTACCTAATAAATATTGTCTGGATTAATTTATTCATCATTTAGTCTATAAAATGTCAGAATATTTTTAGCAACCTAAAAGCTAAGTTTAACTAGTTTACTGTCACATTAAATAAAAGAGTAGCTGGAAAGTCAGGAATTTTGCTCAAAAAATTACTTAATCTAAAATAGTTGCAGATTATTTTTGCCAATCACTTAAGCAATTCATCAACTAAGTCTTTATGTACTAGACCCATTATTTGAAAAGCATTTGGAGCAGGATTGCTTACTGTCCTCAGTCAAAACATGGAGAATCAGCGTTCAACCTTTCTGCACCACATATCTGCAGCAAACTCTAAAATAGCCTGGGATCTTGTTTTATTCTTTAAACAGAATGTTAACACATCATCTCATCTCATTCTCGTGAACCTAACATTGTGTATCATCTCATTTGTTAGCTAAGTGTCTCATCACACTCGTAATTTGTAAGGCTACATTTTATCTATCCATTATATTTTAGCTATAATTCTACTCCGCATTTACTTCCTTTTTCAGCTGGGTTTTTTTTTATTAGTCTACTGTATGCATTTGTGTGATCTAGTGTCTAATTGTATTGATCATTAATCTTTGTGAAGCATCTTTGACTGTTTTTGTAAGCCATGTCTGAAGGAAAGAGATTCCCCTTTTAAATCCTATTCAAAGAGTATTTTTTACATAGTACATTAGACCGTGTTGTGTTGCATTTATTTTCTAAATGAACTTCACGTCAGTGGTAACGAACTTTTATTCTGTTGAAACGAACAATACAAACACACTGAGCTTGGCTTACCTAGGAGAACTGCTATCATTAAGAAAGAAAAAAGTAAAGAAAGCAACCTGGTGGCGCACTTCTTTGTTAATAGAAACAAGTGAGCAAAGAAAGAGCACACAGCTAGCATAAACACGTTATTCTGTCTGTTTTATTTTATGTCGTTCAGTGACGTTGAGGGACGTCGTAAGGAAACAGCAAACGCGTCAAAGTCTGACTTCCACAGCGTGTCCAATTTTCCTTTGTAGCATCAGATATTTTATTTTCTTTCCATTGGTAACTGTTCCAGAAATAAAACAAAACATGTGAACCTGCTCCCGCGACGAGAGAAAGTGGGCGTGCCAGTGTTTACATGTAGCCAAGGCTGTCAAGGTTTGCAAGCTAGCAGCTCGTTACCAGCACCGTGCTCACAATTATGCTAATTTAGGTCAAGCTAGCATGAATGTTGAGAGTTAAGTGCCTCCATTCCCATTGGCAGTTATACACCGCTTATTGTTAAGTTAAGAAAATTTCGAAATGCTTATTATTCATTCGCCAGTTGGTAAAGTGGGGTCAGTTTAGTGCCGGAGCTAAACATTGGTTAGCATCACAAGCAGCTAATGTAATAGCTTCTTTGCTTGAAGTCCGGTCCATAGCAAGCAGATGTCAGGAGATTGTTTCTAATAGTAAAGATTAAAACAGTGATTTATGAAGTGCTATTACCGATTAGTCTATCGCTTACCTGTTATCTAGAAGGCTAATAAGAGAGAAAATCACTTTTGTCCATCAGTTATGCATAGCTCCACATTACTTTAGAAACTAGACTTCGGCGCTTCTAAGTGACATCACACCCTCGTTACTCAAACAGCCAATCGCCGCGAATTTTAAGAAATGGTGACGAGAATTCAGCCAATCCTGTCGCTCTATTTGTCTGCGTGGGTGTGGTTGTGTGTACTTGTTTTACTCGTGGTGTAAAACACCAATCTTTCTTTTTTTAAAGACATTTTGTATACCAAAAGATCACATAACATATTCAGTTTTAGGGTGAAGGTTAAGGTTAGGGGTTAGTCTTCAGGAAGTGATTACTTTGTTTAATATGACAAATGTTACACAGATGTATAAGGATCTCACCGTGATTATTCCCTTAGCCAGTACGCTGTATATAACATGCTGTATGGACCAACTTAGTTCATGGGCAATGTGTCTGGTGAGTATTGTCAGTACAACCTGTGATCTTGCTTCTACTGATGATGTGTTTTATGATCATACAAACTGAAATATTACTTACAAAGTCTTGCAGTAGGTAGTTGAAAGCATAAGTGGCAGCAGAGAGACTTTCTGAGCCAGCTGTGATAGACATGAACTTGGGAGGCAGAGAGGAGGAAGAAATTGTGTGGCTGCCTGGAGGGGGAAAAATTAATAATCCAGGGCAGTGTGGAAAAGAGATCCCCTGGTAGTCTGGTGTGGGTCTTGGAACGTTCCCCTTAAATGTAGAAACAGACAGTGCTGTAGCTCGCAAGCTGAAGGGAACATAAGGTGGCAGGTGATTTCTGCCCTGCTTGCCAAGATTAATCAGAACAACAGGCTGCTGATGGCAAGGCAGATTTTGGCCTCATGCGGCCCTGAATTCTAGCAAGTACAAGCCAGTGGGTATGTCAGTGTGCTCTGTCATGGCTGTTCCACTACTGCAGGAGCCAGTGACCCAGTGCCAGGAAAACTACTTACACACAGTACATTTTGTTCACATGTAAATGTCATAAGTGGGGCTCCAACTAACGACTATTTACTTTATCCATTAATCTGCCAGTTATTTTCCAGTTAGAGCTGACGTCAGTAAATGTCTTGTATTGTGCAGCCAACAGTCCATAACCTGAAAATATAAATTTACAACATTGTAAGACCAAGTAAAATAACTGAATAACTGCAGCTCATTAATATCCAAATTCTGTTCTATGAAAATCTCAGTTGTTGCTATTGTTTTGTATTTTCCTACATCTGTCCACAGACCAGCCATGACAGCAAGGCCGGGGAAGATAACACAGGAGACTAAAGGATTCTAAGATAAGAGAGGAATTCCCAAACAACCTCTACAGATGAACTTCATGTACAGCCTATTAATTTTAATTTCTTTTCTTTTTTTTCACACGCTGTACGTACTGTACCTGTATGTGCATTCTGTGCATTGGCGTTAACATTTTTGTTTCTGTCTGTGAAGATTCTCAGTCATCCAGGTGAAGTTGTGTCATGGCAACTGGACTTCTTTCTTGTAAGGTAGAGACGTTTCGCTCTGCATCCACAGAACTTTGTCCGTCTGATTTTTGTTTCTGGTTCCACGATGTGGAACAGTAGGGTGTCATAGCTTAGTGGTAAAAGCAACCCACTAAATTTTCTCCCTAAATCTCAATGAACTTACATAAAGTTCATAAGTATATAAAGTGAATATTAGTATAACATCAGCAGGTAAATTCACCCAATAATCTGCATCCATCAGAACAGTACAGTTTGATCATATCAGGAGTGACAGTACAAGGGCTCAGCAGTGATCTCTTAAAGATCCTAACTGGCCGAGTGGAGCGATTGGATTGCATTATTAGCAGTTTGGCTCGGGTTGGTTGATGTGCATTCCTGCGAGAGTGAGTCCTACTCCTGCTCCTCCTCCTCCTAATTATCCAGATGATTACTCTTCCAATTCAAACAACTGGCAAGCAGCAGCCTCCACTGCTCTCATATTTCAACATGTGATACAGCCCATACATGCAGTTAATCTCATAACTGCTAAAAATCAAACCTAGAACTTGACCAGTTTATTAAAGACTGCATTAGCCCCTTTATGGAGGCACTGCTTTTCACATCTGACTCAGCAGTGATATGATTAAGCAGAGATTTCAGTCGCTACATATGTTGCACTTGTGTTTTGTTCTGTCATATACTAACATTTCTAAAGTAGATTCAGGAGATCACAGACATGAGCTCTTAGAATCCAAGCAGGAGAAAAACCCACAGCTGTGCATTTGTTGTAGCAAATGACATTGCAGTGGCGACGCTGATGGAGCCACATATACATTTGTATTTGTTACCATGGCAAATATGATTCTAGAAAGGTCTCTGACATCGGAAAAGAAAGTGCAAACAGCTGAACATGACAACTGCTCTGATATTGAGCATAAGTGTAGAAGAAAAGCTGGATGTATGTGTTACAACAGGAAAGGGTGGGGAGATTTTGATAATTTCTGAAAGGAACATAATCCACCCCCCACTTGCTCTCTCCCTCCCTGCCACCCCCATCTCTCTCTCTGTCTTTCTCTCTCTCTCAGTCCCAGCCCCTGAAGGTGTCATAACTGTGCTCTCTCTCTCTCTCTCTCTCTCTCTCTCTCTCTCACTCATTCACTCACTCTCTATCACCGCCTTTCAGATCTTTAAAAGCCGGTGCTTTGCTGTGTCTCTCTCGATCTCCATTTGTCTCCTCTGGCACTGCAGGGGACTCAACCGGCAAAGCACCAAAGAAAAGCTACTGTATAGAAACAGGAAGGAGACTAAGGAAAGGGAAGAGAAAGGGAGGGAGAGAGAGAGAGAGAGAAGGAGAGCGAAATATACATCCAGAAATAGCATCAGCCACGTTTAACTGACAGGAGAGTGACAGTGAGGAGAACCTGAGACCTGGACAGAAAATGCCTATCCTTTCTAACTTAACAACCATTGTCTTGTTGCTGATTGCTCACTGCGGATCATGGACTGGGGCAAACCGCTTGGGCCCCTTCAAGATCTGTCCCGGCTGCAGGGATCCACTAGGGGCAGGTCGCCCCCCTAGGGACCATAACGTTGCTGGCAGCACATCAGTGTTGGCCCAGGGAGAGCCCTGTGGCGTGTATACTCTGACCTGTGCCAAGGGGCTCCGCTGTGTACCCCCACCGCGAGAGCACAGTCCCCTCCAGGCTCTTTTGCAGGGAAGGGGCATTTGCGCCAAGCACAGCAGGACTAGTCCCACTGAGAGGCCCCACCCCACAGGTAAGATACTGTGTACACACACACACGTGCATGAAATCACGTATGCACACGTACATGCATGCACTTGCAGATGCGCACAGCCACATGCATGGACACTGCAGGAAGGCTGAGAGCTACAGTGGTTTATTGAGGATATGTAATTGTACACAAAGTGTGCCTCTGTATATTGCATATGATACTGACCAACAAAAGGACAAGCCAATAAGTGTGTGACATCTAAGCCTGGATGTATTTTGTGCACCACAGATCAATTTGCAAACCTCTAGCATCTGCAGTGTCTCTGGAGTCACTGAGATAAAAATGTAATTTATCCCGTTGTTAAACACAAATGGTGGCAAATAATCAAAAATCACAATGTTGTTTTTTTTCTGAATTGCATACATATTTAGTCGTGGGGGTGTTGTGACAGTGTTTAAGTAAAGACTCACAAGACATACCCGCGTTTATGATTTAAGCAGTGTTATATTTTTCCCCTGCTTCAGTGGAAAAGGGGGAGGGTGGGGGGCATGACAATGATCTGTCCTACAAGTCTTGCTCTCTGTAGAGAATTCAGAATGAATGTGACACTGCCACAGTGTCACCTACATCCTGATCAAGCTGCTTTTTATTGCAGTGATCTCCATCTACTGTTCAAACAGAGACACTGCGATTAAACCTGAAAAGGGAACATACTGGTGGAAATTAGGTCTCTCCCATTGAATGACCAGCCCCGCAGATGGATCTCCTCTGTGCTTATATTATTATGTTATATATTGGACAAAAAAGATGAACATTCATAACACAAATATTTACAGGTCCAAAAATGTGACGCTGTATGCATGTTAATGGCTGAGATGCTTTAATGTCACATTTCTCATGTCGGTGTGTCATTTCCTCTCAGGTCCCCATCCCTCACACAGTGGTGACATTGAAAAAGTAAGTTCATGCTCTTATCTTAAAAGCTTGGATGACTAAAGCTTAGGGGTCAACTTTAATAAATAATCTTCAATAAACACATGTCAAATGTGATAGAAAGGGTTTGCACATGTATTACAGAGAGTTATTATTACCACTGATCCTCTGCTGTTTGTGGTGTTGCAGTGGCATGTACACACACCGCTCCAAAGCCATGCATCGTGGTGCTGTGTATGTGTGTGTGTGTGATGTGTGTGCTGCTATGCGGCAGAACTAATTGAGCATGATGTGAATCAGGAAAGTTTCAAGCCGGCCGCTGCCGCCACAGATTGTTCACTACCACGAGCCGGCTCGTCTGCGGCACTTGAACCAGTATGTGTGTCACGGTGTGAGAAAGAATCCCAAGAAAGATCAAGCCTTTCGTTTCACACACACACAAAAAATGCACAGTCACTTCAAACAATTCAGTGACCTGAAAAGCCAAATCATTGTGTAACAATATGGTTATATAATGTCCTACAATATGTGATATGTGTAAATAGACAGGGGCTCTAATGCTGCATCACTGTGGCTAATCCTCTTTGCTTCACATCGACATGTGTTGTGATCAAAGAGGATTTCTGCCGGCACAGTCACCTGAGAGCTAGATAGCAGCTCGCCGCTGCCCGCTCTCTAGATGAACACAGGTTTACTCTCTTCGCCTCTGGTGATGCTTGAAGTCACACTCTGCGTTGCTGTTTTTTCCAGGCACCCTGCCGCAAGCTGCTCAATAGTGTCCTGAGGGGTCTCGAGCTGACAATCTTCCAGTCTGACCGTGACATCTATATACCCAACTGTGACACTCGAGGGTTCTACAGGAAAAAGCAGGTGGAGTATTACAGTCGTATGAATTATCATTAAACATAATACTGTTAGTGAAGTTAGTGATGAGAAAATGTGTCTTTGCAGCACTGACTTACTGTGTGTATTTCTGAGTGTATATTTCTGCACTCCACTGCAGATTTCCCTTCTGTGCATCCAGAGATTTGTCTGTGACCACAGGGGCTGAGAATAACTGACACTTCCCTCTCTGAGCCTCTCAGCTGTGGGCTCAGAGAATCAGTACTGCACTATGATGACATATCATTTTCTCTCTCTTCCTCTCTCACCACCTTTCCTACTGTTGCCTCTTAACCCCCCCCCCCCCCCCCCCCCCCCCCCCCCCCCCCCCTTTCTCTTCCCTTTCAAAATCTCCCTCTCTGCCTTTTGATCTTGCACAGTGCCGCTCCTCCAAGGGCATGCAGCGTGGCCACTGCTGGTGCGTGGACGAGCTCGGCATGACCGTGCCCTCACGTGCCAGCGAAGACGGCACTTTGCCATGCGATGGGGAGTGAGGGATGAGTCTGTTCCTATTGCTCTGAGCCCGGGGGAAGAGGAGAAGCAGCAGGAGGAGGAGGAGGAGGAGGAGGAGGAGGAAGAGGTGGTGGAGGGATAGGAGGACAGGGAGAGAGGGGGTGGCTTTAGCTTGTGCTAGACACTGCCTGGACAGGAGGTAGCAGGGATAAACCACTTCCTGTGGAAAATACACACCAGTTAACATTCATGTCTTCTCTAGAAGCGAGACACACACTTTCACAGTCCAGCAGCAGCGACAATAACATCTGCCTGAATGTTCAACAGTTGCAGCAGTGTCCTCTGCGTCATCTGGTGACATGCTGCATGCTCGTATTAATTGTTACATGAACTGCCTCAGTGACCCAAGCGGTATTACTCCCAATGATCTCTATATTCCCTGGCTCTTGTCCCGGCTTTCTGGTAGATTCTTGTTTTCCCTTTTGACTTTAGGATAGCTGACACTGCCTGTGTGTGTGTGTGTGTGTTCTGATCTCAGTGGGCTGAAATACTGTTACACAGGTGATGCGACACAAACGTTTGAAAAATGTGTCTTCCTCACCGTCCTCTCTCCCCCTCTCCAAAGATACACTGATATCAACTTACCTAATTGCCAGAATATTTCTTTTCTATTAATTTATTTTTGAGTATGTATTTCAAGTACTGCTTGAATCTTACAGTATCTTATATATATGTCAAGTCAGAAAAAAATAGTCTTAAGAATATGATACTGGATGCTTCTGTTCATTTTATTTGTCATTCTGACTGCTTATTAGTTGATCGTTTGTACATATGTTGGAATTTTGTGGTCGACTGTGTGTTCTGAAGTGGCAGATAAAAAGCTTACGGCTGTTACCCTTTTCAAAAAGTTGTAAGGCATATTTTTATACACGTCAATATAATATTTTATATATGAATTGTTGATTTATTTAATGAACTACAGTACAATGCCATGTATTTTTATATTGTCAGCAGTTTTTTATTTAAAGACAGAGATTATTTTATTTCATGCTAGGGGAAGTGCTGTGCTTCAGAGGCACCTTTATGGCAAAACTCATCACATTCATCAGAGCTCTATTCGATTAACTGCTGTACATCTTCTGTTTTTAATTTCCTTTTTATTTATGCTTTGTTTATTTGAGAACTGAGAATGTCCATGTTACTATTGTGTTTTATTTTGGCACATCATACTATAAATTCTGATTTCAATAGAGGAAAAAAAAAACAACAATCAGATTTGTTATTGTTCTAGTATGTCTTTCCCAAGTCCTTGCAAAAGTCATGAAATTGTGTGCTATTAAGGTGTGATTAGAATTTATCTATTTCTGACCAATCTTGTTGTGCCAATGTGTGTGCCGTGATGATAGGTCCATGCGCAAAGGACCTGTAAGATTTGCAAATATGAAAATAAAACATAATGACAATAAAAAAATGGAGAAGAATAAAAAATATATTAATATAACAACAGGCGTTGAGTGTGTTCCTTTTATGAAACACACTTGAAGTGGTGCTGATAACCTGAAAGAAACATATGGATTAATGTACTAGAATGAAGCTGTTGTTCATAAGGAAATTTGAGGACAACTTAACACAGATAACACAAAGTATGACTAAAGCACACACAATATGCCCAGTACAGTAAGTATGTAATTATTTAAAGGGCAAATTCACCAGTTTTCACTTTGCTTTCTATGGTTCTAGCTTGGGCAGTACATGTATAAATGAAGCTGCTATATGTATACGAATACTATTAAAGTTCCCTCTGCCATCCTTATATTAAAATCTCTCTCTTATTCTAGCTTAAACTCCTCCAGATGACATCATCTTGAAGAGTTTTCGGTTCAGTTCATGTCATCTGGAGGAGAAGACTTTCTGTAGTCAGAGCAGATGGAGAGGTTTTTTTGCCAGAAGGAGAGAATGTAAAGTTTAATACCATTCATTCTGTATACATAGTTGTATATAACAGTTGTATGTGTCATAAAACTCACAGACTGATGACCTGACGTTCTTCTTCAGGATTCTCTGGTGGAGAACAGAATCTATCTATGTTTACCTCAGTTATAGTATCCCCTCAACATTACACTGCCACCTCCATGTTTAACTGTAGGTCTGATGGTCTTTTTGAGGAATTATGTGTTTGGTTTGCACAACATGTTACTGGACCCCTGTCCAACAATTCAGCTTTTGACTCATCACTCCAACATTCTTACAGAAGTTTTGAGGGTCATCTAGGTGAGTTAGCAGAAGTCAGACAAGCCTCAATGATCTTCTGGATTAGCAGTAGTTTTTGCTTTGCCACTCTCCCATAGATGCCATTTCTACCCAGTGTCTATCATATAATGGTGTCTGATAACTGTCCTCTCTTGGACTAATTTTGGAAGGTCTGACACTTTTGGGAAGGTTCACTATTGTTCCAAGTCAAGTCATTTATAGATAGTGTCTCTCACTGTGGATCTGTGGAGTCCCAGAGCCTTAGACCTAGCTCTGTAACCCTTCCCAGACTGATCAATGCAGGTTGGTAGTTTTTTGGATGTAGTAACTAAGGGGGTAAATACTTTTTCCCATAGGCCTAGTTGGTATCAGCTTTTACTTCAAAAAACACAATCATTATTTAAAACGTGTATTTTTGTTTGTTCAGGTTTAGTTTTATGTTAGATTGAATTTGAAGTCCAATATTTTTTTCAGAGAAGAAAAAGAATTTAAAAAAATAAAACTCGCAAACTTTCATCTTTAGATTTTTTACAAGCTTCTAAGTGCATAGCTTAAATGGAAAAGTGTAATGTGGAACTAATTGTAGATCTTAATAACAGTAATGAGACTAACTTCTTCACTTCATAAAGGTGTGATTCTCAAACATATTAAGAAAAACATGGATTTTTGCCTTGGTTTGAGGCTTTATGCTCATATCCATTTACTCCTGCCTGTGAGAATCCCCTCTGCGGTCACAGTAACCAGTCACCAGCAGCGAAACAGAAATTATGCATTAGAGCGCATTAGACTCATGCTGCTGTTCTGCCATTACAAGGCACATAAAGGATCATTCTCTTCTGCTTCCCGGCACTGGGTCTCAATACATGCCTGTTTCCACGGTAACAGCATAGAATATCCCATTTGTCCATGCTTTGTATGAAATGAAGGCCTAGCAGAAAATGAAGGAGAGAAAAGCATGATCCTTTGTAGAATTAGACGTCTGTCAAGCACAATATATCCCAATCTTGGATGCTATAAGTTGGAAGAACTCAATCCTCCAGGTAAAATTTTGAAAATGGCAGAATCTCTCAATTGTTTCCCTTTATTTTTATAGTGCATACTTTACTGGACCTCGAAGACCAAGAAAAGTGCTCAAAATAGTTAAGACCAAAGATCCTGCACTAATTTATTTATTTTATTACTGGGGACAACACACTTTTAAAAAATGTGTAATGTAGCCAAAAGACTAAATCTGGGTTTTCACAATCAAGGTCTGATTTTGACAACACAGGTTTCTAAAAGTGTCTCACAGCTGGAACAAAGAAGATTTTTGAAGAGTTGTTTATACTCACTGGACTGGAAATGGTTTCTAAAGAGTTTCATAAGAGTTTGGACTCCACATGTTGACTGTGAATGAGAGGTATTATGTTCAGTGATGACAAAACATAAGCATAAGAAGCATAAGAACCTTTTTTCATCTGTCAGACATGGTGGTGTTAGTGGCATGATCTGGGCCTGCTTTGCTGCCTCTGGACCAGGACAATTTGTCTTCATTGATAAAGCTGTGAATTCTGAGTTGTACAAGCAAATTGTAGAAATAGGTTAGGAAAATGGAAAATGGTGTCCATTGATGAACTGAAGCAGCAGCAGACCTAAATAGTCATTATACCAAACAACGGTTAAAGCAGAAGAAATGTAATGTTTTGGGATGGCCAAGTCAATGTCCTGAATTATATAGATATATATATTATGTGGAGGGATCTGAAGCAGGCAGTTCATGTAACAAAAGTAACCAACATCCTTGAGTTGAAGGAGGAATGGACTAAAATCCCTCCAAGTCAACAAGCAGGGCTGAAAAACAGTCAGTGGAAGCATTTAGTTGAAGTAATCGATTCAAAAGGAGTCACAGCAGTAAGTTAAAGCACAGGTTCACATACATTATTGTTGCCACAATGTTGAAGATTGGATCATTTTCCACAGTAAACGTGAACAAGTGTCATGTTTTGGTCTCATCGTTTATATTAGGTTCCTTTTATCTAGTTTCAGGACTTGCATTAAAATCTGATCACATTCATGCTCAACAGTCCTGGGTCTTCCTTTTCGTATTTTGAGTTTCAAGGTGCACCAAATATTTTCAGTTGGTGAAAAGTCTGGACTGCAGGCAGGCCCGTTCAGCACTTAGCTTCTTCTAATATGAATCCATGCTCTTGTCATTGATGCAAAACGTGGTTTAGCATTGTCCTGCTGAAATATGCAAGGCATGTTATGCAAGGCTTTCTCTGATAAAGACGTTGTCTGGATGGTAGACTATGCTGCTCTAAACTTGACTTGACTTGATAACAAGTCAGAAGGGCCCTCTCCTCTTTAGTCCAAAGGACACGGTGCCCATAGTTTCCAAAGAGAATACGAAATTTTGATTTGTCTGACCACAGAACAGTTTTCCACTTTGCCACAGACCATTTTACATGAACTTTGGTTCAGAGAAGACAGCAGCGTTTCTGGATCCTGTTCATATATTACTTCTGGTCTGACTATGATGATGAGCTTTAACTTGCATTTTTGGATGGCATGATTTTTGAAAATATTCCTGAGCCCATGCAGTGATGTCCATCACAGTAATAATAATTGAGGGCTGGGAAGAGAAGAGTGGATGGATTTCGAGTCTTGCATATTGTAGCTTTAAGTAGAATTAGTTTATACAATTAAATTTAGCGAATTCAGTAAAAGTACTTTGCTTATCCAGTTCTGACTAGTCCAGTGAGCAGTTCATATTAGAGAAACTGAGGGAATCCGGTATATACTAGCATCTGTAGAGATCAGTAAATCAAAAAAATCCAGCTGTGATAATGAGGCACCAGGGGGCCCCATAGCTGGGTATGTCTAGGGCCCTCAAATCTTTCAATCTGCCTGAGCTATGCATGAGATATTCATACCTGAGTAGAGTGATTATTAAGGTTTAATGTAAAGTGTAATTACCTATTACATTGTGGGAAATGTAGGATCCAGTGTTTTTGGAGCTTTACCTAGAATCTAAAAGGATATCTCTTTAATCTGTCTCTAAGAAGTCAAACTAACTTACAGATGTTTTATGGAGTGCGTCATTAATGACAAAACTAAAACAATAGTGGCTCACATAAACCTGTGGGCAGCTCTGTTTCTGTGGTGTGCCTCAGGAAAACACTCAGTAACCTCAAAGGATGATGTTGTGACTCTGTTTTGGGATCTTACTGCCCCCTGGAGGTTAAACATTTCTCCTGCATAACACAAGCTGTTTCATCTCCCATCTGGCTTCCTTCAGCTAAAGCATGATACTGAAAGCACACAGTTCTCATAATCTGGCGTGGTTCAAGCTGACAGCAAGGGATTTTTTTTATCTCCATCTAAGATGAAAGATTGAGGACTTTGTTAACTTTGCTATCATTGTCTTCATGTGTTTTTATTCCTCATCACTCCCCATCAGTTATTGGTCATTGCTGGTGGAAGACATATGCAGTATAAAACCACAGTGTAAAAAACTGAATTAGAATTCAGATTTTTTTTCACAATTGAAAAATTGTGAACCTATCCTTTAAAGTTACGACAGCTGATCTACAAATCTTGCTCCATCACATTGTAAGTGTTCATCTTTGTTTTATATTTTTTATCTATATGTTTAACTTATTGATATCCCGTTGCCATTTTAGTTATGTATGTCACTTATTTCATATGTTACCTGTTTCATGCTGTTTTCATGTTTTGTTGAGTCAAAGTTAGACAATTATTTTCATTATCATTTGATTTGTTTTGTCTATTCAGTTGTTTAAAACTCTTTCACCCATAGCAATCCTCAGACCGGGGTCGGCAGCATCTTTTATGATTGCACAAATCATGGCCACCCTTTTGACAAGGTTGTTCAAGAGAAATATCAGTTCCCCCCAGTATTTGTTGTAATAATCGAAAGGTCAAAGATATTCAACTTACAATATAAATAATAATACAATGCAATATAAAACAGAAAAAGCAGCAGCAAATGCTCACATTTAAACAGGTGAAATTGTTCTTATTATTTTTAAATCACATTTTCATGATAATACCTATTGTTCATAGTCCACTTTTCACTCAAGTAAGATCATTGATCTAACTCATTTAAAAGCCCTGGATCCAGGGCTTTTAAATGAGTTTTAGTTAGATCAATGATCTGAGCTCTTCTCCCACCACTGACATTTATCCCCTAAGCTTTGCATAGTCGTTGCCACTAAAAGCAGAAGTACCGCCCAGGATTCTTTAGTCGCAAGTTGAAGAAGGCTGCCGAGTACACATTTTACATTTATTTAAAAAGTGCCACTGCTGCTAGAAATGAATTTTCTGGGTATCAATTCAACTGAGCCACTATGTAAACATGGTAAATAAGACACAGAATTGTACTAAATACAATACTTGAGTAAATGTACCTGGTTACTGTCCCTCCACCGGCCATTATTACGTGACAGAATGATGGAGTAAAGTACAACGTACTGACTTTGCATGGAGGTAAAAATTCCGATCGTCGACCTTCACTTGAAAGCATCACGCACCTTCGATTTACCCACCCACCTGTGGTCACTTGACGCGGTAGTGGGGTTTTCATTGGTCCCTGCCACCAGTCAATCATACACTCACCACGTGGTTGATAATAACAGGGGTGGGCTCGTGGGGGCGGTGGTGGACTGTCAGTCGTAATATAGCAATATGTGGTTAGTCACGCATGGATGAAGTTAAATAATGATTTATAACACGAGCTTGAACGTTAATTTGGGCGTTACAAAAACAGAATAAGTGTAACAAAAGCGAACCTCCGACGGTGACCTTTGGTTGTCGTTGCTGTGTCGGTGTAGAGACCCGGGGAGGAACGCGAGAGACGCTAGTTTAGGTAACGTTAGCTATCAGGAAGAAGTGTCACCGCCTCCACCAGTTCTCTCAGCAGGGGACGAGGAGCGCTTGGTTGCGGTCATGGCTTCCCTCGGTAACTCGGTGGCTGCCTCCAGTCCTATTGTAATCCTTGCGCCCAAGACTAAAACGAAAAAGAAGCATTTTGTGCAGCAGAAGGTGAAGGTGTTTCGGGCCAGCGACCCTGTGCTGAGCGTCTTTATGTGGGGCGTCAATCACTCGGTGAGTCAGTGGAAGCTAACGTTGCACTAAATGCTAATGTTAACCACAGTGTGTCGTGTGATTTTTAAGCAGCTCAGTTAGCAGAAGCGCGGATAATAAATAATAATAATTAAAGACGCTTTATCAGATCGTGTGAACAGTAAGATGAGGATGTTGCACCGAAATCTCTGACTCTTCACATTTAGTGACACTAAAGGCTGGATTAGCCTGTTACCCGGGCAAAGTGTCCCACTGCCCGGGGGCCTCACAGCCCTCTTACTCTGTTTGATTTCGGTGAAATAATGTGATTTTAGAGCTGCAACACTAGTTGATTAATTAATCACCCTTTTGACATACATTTATTTAGCAACTATTGTGTCAACTGTTTTTAAAATTAAGGTGTCACCTTTTCAGTTGTGTGTTTTACCACTTGCAGCTTCTCTTAGTCATCCAGCCTATGAAAGTAAATGATATAATATATTTCGGTTGTGAAAGGTTTAGAAGCTTGTACCAGCGAAGGTTTTTGCTTTATTATTTATTCAAACAGACCAAATTGATGATCAGAATTGCTGGCAATGAATGAATTGATTGATTGGTGGGCTGTTACCAATCTATAAATATATATGTCGGCACCAAACTGCTATTGTAATATGTGAACATTATGGGTTAACCGTTTTTGTTAATACCTAATTAAAATGCTATTAAAGCATAACTGACCCATATATGGCGGCAGTTGTCAAATTACAGCATGTGACCTTGTTAAAAATATCTATGCAGCAATACTGCATCTGTTTTGTTTTAGTTTTTTTCCTCTGAATGTGGTGGGTCAATGAATAACAGGTATAACAGGAAAGACGGCAGAATAGCAGGTTTAACATCATCTAATGTTACACTCTGAAGTGTGTGAATGGCATTTGTTGTGACAGCCCTACTGTCAGCAGGAAGTTAATATTATTTTGTTTAAAATTCGTAATGATAGTGAATGTCGATAAATTGCAGGAACCATCGAACATTTGGCAGTTTGATTTGAAAAATGACCTAAACTGTTCATCAATTATGAAAAGATTCATTTTCTCTTCATTGACTAATTTGTTAATTGCCCAGTTGCAGCAGGACTATAATTGACATAGCTCTATTTTCAGCAGTCATCAGGGATGTTTACTAAGTGTCTCTTCTCTTGGCAGATCAATGATCTGAACCAGGTGCCTGTTCCTGTTATGCTGCTGCCTGATGACTTTAAAGCCAACACTAAAATCAAAGTCAACAACCACCTCTTCAACAAGTAAGACACTGAAATAAGTATGTAATGAAACAAAGCCGGCTGAAATATAATAAATAAGACGTAGGAAACGTAGCACATATTGTGTAGGTGAAGAAATGTCTTCCTGATAGATAAAGTCAGCGGCAGTTTGCGTTCGTTATGCCTGTGTTGGGTTGGACTGTAGAGCCTGACAGATGTTTTGTACTTCGCCTCACTTCCCCCTTCTCTCTTGCAGAGAAAACCTTCCAGGACATTTCAAGTTCAAAGAATACTGTCCTCAGGTCTACCGTAATCTAAGGGAACGGTTTGGTATTGAAGATCTAGACTATCAGGTCAGTGAGCGTGCACTAGTCAATATGCCGATGTCCATATCTATATAATGTTTCTTCTTGTCTAAGAAGTTTCCTTATGTGATCAAATATGCACTGTTTTCAGTACGTTAACCTGCTCTTGGTTTTACAATCACCAGGTGTCGTTGACCCGAAGCTCCCCAGTGAGAAGCATGGACAACCAGGGAGAGGGTCTGCTCCTCTACTCCTACGACCGAACGCTGGTCATCAAGCAAATCTCCAGCGAAGATGTTGCAGACATGCACAACATTCTGTCTGAATATCATCAGGTAAGGCCTGGATGGTTAAAGGACTATTAAAGTGAAGAGATGATTGCTTTTCCCATTGTCACTAAATGCTACAAGAAGACCACAACCTACAAAGAGGTAGTCCTTGTCTTTAGACTTTGTGATTTTCCTACCCTGTCTGTGACTCTTAAGGTCCAGTGTTGTTGGATCCTACGCACAATATGCACACCTGCTGCTACGTGACTGTTGTGATTTCAGATGGTTAGATGACTCTGGCTCGGTCTCTGTGTCACCAGTGACAGGGTCTGACTACACACCGATTTGCACTCATGGTTTAGTTTTGTTGATGCGATATTATCTGGTTATGGAAGTTGAAGCCACAGGAGCTGACAGAACAGTGTTTTATTAGGTCTGTCTCTATCTGCTGGTAGCTAATGCTAGCTAGCATCTGTCTGCAGATAATCAGGCTTATGTCAAGAAATACAAACAACAGCACCTGAAGCATTTAGAAAATGATTACAACCTTGAAGGTCCTTGGTTGTTGTTCTGTTAACTTAAAATCAAAGGATGAATACATTAATTGAATTTTAATCTGGACTAAAAGCTGCAGATGTGTATAAATAAGAATGTGACAGATTTGTGAAGTAACTCTGTTCTTCCTGTTAGATCCTGCAGTGAAACCCAGGCTACAAATAAACCTCCCTGGTAAACATCTCAAACGTCAGTCCTCTCCTTTCATTCTGTCGCTCCTTCAGTGATTCATTCAGAGTTTGTCCGTCAGTCTGCAGGCGTGGTAACATCCACATACTCTGCATCGTGCCAAGTCCAGACGGCAAGATATTTTTGTCTGATAATGTCGCTGCACTGTCAAATTCGGCCATTATGTTACAGTCTTAGTCGAGAGAGCATCATCATCACCGTCATTCATATTTCACTTGTAATGTCATGGACATTGAAAATTCTGACATGCAAATTATTGTTTTGGGACATTATGAGGTTGTCATCCTTTCCTTCTTAATGTCAATGCCAGAACACACCTAGTCAGTTCCTTATTAATTATTAATTTGTAATAGTGACCATCTTGTGGAACGTTGTCTGGAGCTGGCATAAGGCTTTGTGTCATACTTATTTCCTCTTTAATATTTGTTTGGACCTTTTGTAGCCATAAAACCCAGAGAGCCTTTGTCATAGAGTTCCTAAAATGAGCACTTCCTGGGGGACTTGTTTTTATTTCTGTGCTACAGGAGGAAGTTGACCCAGACATGGTGTTTTTTAGATACAACGTATTGCCAAGAGCAGCACAATGGTGCAAGAAGTGACCCTGAGGACAGCAAACCTCTGTCCTGCAGAAGTGTTCCTGTGTTTCACTCTAAATGTGGCTTCGAGGTGCTTTTCCCAGACTGTACCTGACCACTGACCTCCATGTAACTGGGGGGGGGCTAAACTCAGAGAAAATATTGCTCTGCATCATGAAGGTTAGCTGGTGTTACAGCATTACTGAACACATGCTCTGTTGTACGGTTGTTGTTTGGTCGAGATATTCAAATGTTCATATCTACATCTGTGTTTATGGAAATGGTGGAGCACATTTGTAGGCGAGATAAGAGCAAGGTGACATACTTTGACCTCTGTTTTCTTTGTTTCTGTTCGATCTCTCTTTACATTTCTTTGTCTGATCTGGTATCAGTGTTCATACTTGTAGCACTGAGTCACATGTCTACTTCAAAAAAACTGAACTAGGTCTCATTTCAGGCTAAACATACCACTGAGTTAATGTTGGCTGCTTTGAGCTCTTATTGGAATGTGCAGCCTGTGGTTCCACAGCCTACATAAAACTAGGAGGGAGGAAAATGGCAGCTCTGTTTCACAGGGTTGTTTTTTTTTGTAGTTCACTTGGCCTTGAATGAACTTATTGTTGACAGAGCTCCTGCGTCGCACAGTTTCCTTCACAGATCTTGACAGTGTGCATGTTGCTGTTTATGTGTTACTTTTATAGTTGTTGTGTAATTTCTGTATTAAAACAATGGGGCCAGGACGTGCTGTAGAAGCTTTTAGCTGGTCCGTCCACGCAACACAACAGCTGGTCATTTGTTTTGTCTACTTTCCTATTGTACTGTTGCCAACTTTCACTGTTACCTGTTTCCTCTGGTACCCGTGCTGCCACCAACATATTTTGTCACCCATCAGAGATTAATATGGTGGCTGTGGAACAATAGGTAGAGTGTGGGGGGAGTTGTGATTTGATTCTTGGCTCCTCCTTGCCATGCCAAAGTGTCCTTGGGCAAGGCGCCCCACGTTGATTGGTTTACGTTCCACGTGAGCTTTTGACTTTTCCCAAATGGGACTTGCTGTGACTTTAAGACTGTTCTCTGATCCATTTTTAACTCAATTTTATTCTTTACATTTCTAACATCAAGACTGCACCAATACACTTTCTGCACCTGCCATCCACATTGACTGTTCTTTCCACCCTCCTGCAGCACATAGTGAAGTGTCATGGTAGCACCCTGCTGCCACA
Organism: Sandelia bainsii; assembly: GCA_032362345.1. Classification (NCBI taxonomy): domain Eukaryota; kingdom Metazoa; phylum Chordata; class Actinopteri; order Anabantiformes; family Anabantidae; genus Sandelia; species Sandelia bainsii. The sequence goes on along the minus strand of JAUMHL010000028.1, from coordinate 23,640,484 downwards.
GTTCCTGGGGATGTACCGGGTGAGCGTGGACAGTGAGGAGACCTACCTGATCGTCATGAGGAACATGTTCAGCCACAGACTGGTGGTGCACAGGAAGTACGACCTGAAGGTGAGGAGGAAGTGCACATCCACATTCCACTTCTTATCACTGCTTCATGAAGTAATGTGGAAGTTATACATAGATTCTTTTTTTTTCCATGGTGTTCCTGCACGTTGAGGTTGTCATTTGTCTTTTTCTCTTTTTTTTAAGCAGAAATACTCAAACTTTCCCTCATTTCTTCTTGTCAGTTGTGAGAATTTGCTTTTTTTTCTATTTTGTATCTTTCTAAACTGAATATCTTTGGATTCTAACTGTTGGTTGGACAGAACAAGAAAGACGATGACTTCAACTTGGGACATAGGAAGATGTGATGTGTGTTTCTGACAACCAGATGAATGATTAATCAATAATGAAAAGAATAGTTTGTTGCAACCCTGATTTGCAACTTTTGCTTTTTCAGACAAGAAAGGATTTAATATTCTGTTTCCAAAATGTATTGGTCATGATATTTAACAACAGTTTGTCCCTGCAGGGGTCTCTGGTGGCTCGTGAAGCAAGCGACAAAGAGAAAGTGAGTAGAAGCACATCTTGGTTTAGTGTCTACATTATATCATTATTTGATTAGCTGTCTCCTCTTTATCTCCCATATCTTGCTAAAGATAATTTTTTCCTGCAGGGAAAAGAGCTTCCTACCTTCAAAGACATGGACTTCAGGAACAACATGCAGAAGATTTACGTAACCGAGGAGCAGAAGGGGAAGTTGATGGAGAAGCTCTACAGGGACGTGGAGGTGGGCGACCTGCCGTTGCACATCTCTACCACACAGCGGCAGCATCAACACACGAGCGACAGGGATAGATGGGAAATCCATTTAAAGAGGAAGGACATAAAGTAGAACTGGAATAATAAAATAATTTTGAGCTTCGTTAACGTGAATATTTTTATTAAATGTGTAAATCATGAAGAGCATTTCTTGCTATTTGCTGACCTTTCATAGATTAAAGATCAGTCTGACTAAAATTCTGTTTCAGCTCCACATAAACAACACAGAGAACTAATCTTAGTATTGTAACCAGTAATTTTTAGTTAAATAATTAATAATGCAATTCTGTAAATGAAATGTAAGAAAATTCGAAATCTTCTATGACATAAGCCAAGTGCAATTTGTTGTTGTGCAAACAACATATCAAATCCTCTAGTCTGAACTGGAAACTTTGACAATAATTTGTCATTTTTGCTTAAAAATGAATTGAATGATGATCAAGTATCAGAATTGTTGCTGATTGACTGTTTCAGTGCTTAATGTTAATTTGACAGCACAAACCTCTTGCAATAAATCATTAGTTTTATTTTTTTAAATCTTGTTTCCTTCAGTTTCTAGTGAGGCTGAAGATCATGGACTACAGCCTGCTGCTTGGAATCCATGACGTGGGTCGAGCTGAACGGGAGGAGGAGGAAGGTGAGGAGGTTTCCAATGAGGAAGAACCAGAAGCAGAGAACGGCCTGGCTCCAGGCCCTACTGTGGGCTCTTATGGCACCTCTCCAGAGGGAATTGCCGGATACATGTCCTCCTACAAACCTCTTGGACCCGGGGAGTTTGACCCTTATGTGGATGTGTACGCAGTTGGGAGCTGCCCAGGTGATTTAATTTACATTACCAGTTAATCATTTGGCAGGTTCTTTATCTAAATCAACTTACAAGTGAAGTACAAAGACACAACAAGTCAGGGAGAAGACTTGGTTCAGGCCACAAATAAGAGTATTCAAGACCAATACTACATTAAATCTGAGTATCTCTTCCTCACTGCATTTATTCATTTGGATCATTCGGTTGTAAGTTAACATACAGTGAGGCTCTAACTGTGAAACATAACAAACCTCTACTTTGTGGTCAGTTTTCATGGGACGGTACACACTGACATCCCTCTTCTTTGTGAGAGCTTATCTGCGCTGGCTTTAAAGAGCTAAATCGTAGGGTTCTAGCAAAGCTGTAGTTCTGGGGGTGTGTTGTGTTGAACACATTTATTGTTGTTTCCACCATTGCCAGACAGATCCACAATCTTCTTCCTGTCCTGCAAAGTTACGTTACACAACACATTAAATGCACATAGTAAATAATCAGGAAGCTGAGATGGCACAATCCTCTGTTTTGTTCACTATTCATTCATATTGGGCAGTAAACTGATGGTGCGTTCTATTTGAACTGGGCAGTTGGAAATTCTCAGTTCCCAGTTTGAAATTTCAGCTCGCTCACCCCCTAAAGTTGGATTACTAAGTCAGAAAGTCAGATGAGATGACAGTGGTGCAGTAGGTAGGCCAGTCGGCAGTTGTCTATGAACCTCAAGGTTGATGGTTCGCTTCCCGGTCCCTCCCCGATTCCTGGCCACATGTTGAAGTGTCCATGGACAAGACACTGAACCCTGAATACTTGGTGCCTAAGGGGCAGCCTGTCCACAAAGAATTTCCCCAAGGGGTTCAATAAAGTATCAAATATTATTATGATTATGATTATGATTATTATTATTCGTATTGATCCTCACCAGCCCCAACTTCAGAATCCAATGTGGATGTTTTTCACATCAGCAGTGTGAAAGCTTTGTAGAGTGCTGTGAAAAAGTATTTGCCAAGAGTGGGTCAAAATTCCTCCACAGTGATGTCAAAGACTCATTGTCAGTCATTGTAAACACTTGATTGCAGTTGTTGCCGCCCTTGGTGGCACAAACAGTTATTTAAGGGGCACTTACTTTTTGACAGGCAGATTTGGACAGATTTTTTCCATTAATAATTGAAACCATCATTTAAAAACAGCATTTTGTATTTACTTATGTTATCTTTGTGAAATATAAAAATTTGTTTGATGAACTGAATCATGTAAATGTGACAAATATGCAAAAAAATAAGTCAAAAAAATCTGTAACAACAACTGTTTGTTTTAATGTTTATCTTATAATTCCAGCTTCACTATCATGACCTAGGCCATCCTGAAGATAACAATAATACGCTTGTAGAGGTTTTGATGTTCATTTCTTAACAGGGAGCTTTTATTTTGATGTGTTTTTTGTATAGGAGGCCTGTCACTGCAGTTGCAGTACAGACCCAATAAAATAACTCACACAGTATTTTTTTCTGCCTTTCATTTCAGGAGCCCCTCAGAGGGAGGTCTATTTCATGGGCCTGATTGACGTACTCACACAGTATGACACCAAGAAGAAAGCTGCTCATGCAGCGAAAACTGTCAAGCACGGGGTGAGTAGCATAAGAGAGGAAGGAAATAGGCGGAGAGGTGCTGTCTGCTGTTTAAAATGATGTTTGCTCTCATGTCAGTACGATGTGAACAGACGATGTTGATGACTTTTGTTCTTTTTTCTTCTGTTTCCTCTCTCTGTTGCAGGCTGGTGCTGAAATCTCCACGGTCCACCCCGAGCAGTACGCCAAACGATTTCGTGACTTCATCTCAAACATTTTTGCATAAAACTCAGCTATGAACACTGCCACAAGAGCTAAAAGCCAGTTGTACCATTGACCAAAAATAGTGTGCACATACAGATTATTATTTAAATTTGGTGATGTGAAGCGAGACTACTTATAGACTGTAGCAAAATAATGGACTACTTAAGATGCATATATTTATTTTTAAGATTTAAGTTGTGTTTCTTATAGATGTCAAGAACTCTGGAGCAATAGAGTCTTAAAAACAAAAAGCTGTTGATCAGTGTTCAGTTTGTTAGGCAGTGAAAGATCAATTATTTTTTTTGTAGTCATATTTTATCTGGTTTTCTGGACATACACTAAATTTGACCTGTTGAGAAATATGCTTAGCAAGTGTAATGTTGAGAGTTAGATGTGATGAGCAATACCACTGACATCCATGAAATAGGAAGCGATGGAGAGACAAAGTGAACTTGGGGGTTTTGTTCCACAAGTAAGTAAAACCTCAGTTTTCTAACATTGCTTGAAACAATAAATCCAGTCTTGGAACGCAGCCTTTTTCAGCAGTATGTTGTGAAGGAGCTTATGTGTGAAGACAAGTACCACAGTTTACAATCTAATATTGTTGGAGTGGTCTTTAAAGAACACTATTTCCCGTGAGCCTTAGTGATCGTGGACTGGAAAGATTACAGTTTGAAAGAAGGGGCGAGTTCATGAGTGACTGGACTGGTCCCATGTGTGTTTATAGTAGCAGGACAGGGAAGACTGGAGATTTCAGCTAAAACTATGACTTCAGAAGAGAGCGTCAGTGTGTTTTATGGATGTGGAAGAAATCCTGTTGACTTAAGTATCCGCTCGGCTGCATTTGTGGTTTTATTTCATGGGAGCTGTAGTTTTTCAGATACTAACAACTAAATTGTTGATTAATGTGTAATAGGTTGTGTTGTCATAATTGGTTAATTGTTTAATAGGAGATTGCACTGAATTGCTGATGCTAACAGAATAGAATCTAGCCTGGACATGATGGAATAACTTGGGCTCTCTATAGCCAGGGCGTGGTTAGCTTAGCTTAGCTCAAACAGTACTCTCCAGCAAGGGTAAACAGACCGTGATGTGTAAAACTTCCTAGAAGACACAAATACACTGCTTCCTCAAGTGGTTGGGAGACTTCCTAAAAATGTAGAGAGCCAAAAATACAACCTTCACACCCACTTAACATTATTACTGGAAATGAAAAAGGAAGCAAAACCTCTATTTAGTTGTTTTTATTTTTCCATTTGTTGCTAATTCTGTCACTTTTCACATATGTTGCTAGATGCAACACTTCCCAGAATGGTACAAATACCATTATCTCAGTATTTAAAGTATATCTCATTGCAGTTGTCAATCTTCTTACCTAACTCAACAAGGAAGTGATAAAGTGTCAAACTGTTTCTTTAAAGGCTAGAATAATGTTGATTATTGAGATGTGTGTTATAAAATGATGAGAGTCTGGACAGTGTAGTGGAGAGATTACATCTACAGAAACAGGCCATGTGAATGTTTAGTGTGCCAAAGGTGTGGGATTTTCAGTTTGCATACATTTAATTTGACTCTGTCAGAGCCGTTAAATGAAACAAAGTCTGAATGGATCAAATACTCTTTTCCACCAAAGTCTACTGGATCTCAATGTAAATGTACAGAACAGCATTGTCAACTGAAACAGTGGATGTGTTGTATTTCAATAGAAACCATATCAAATGAGAAACATTTTTTTTGCAGCTTGCAGCTACTGTACCACAGCCTGTAAAGAGAATTTACCCACAGAAGTGGACCTGCAGTAATGATGTGACTTAATGAAACACACGATGTGTCAACGTTCGTCATTATTCTGGTCAGGCTCCTTTTGAACCCCTTTAGTGTTTTGGACATTGAAGTGGAAAATGTACTTTGTGTGAATTGTTGTGATATAACACTTTAAAAAATATAGCAATAGAACTACTACTACTGTACATGTAGGAACTGTTGTCTGTGTGTTGTAATGATATTTAGAATTTTGTGATGAGCAGAGTACTGTGTTAAACCTTTTTGATGATAACACTACATTTCAGTAGCTGATGCAATTAGACTTAACACAGTGATATGATGCAGCATTCTTAAACACTGGCGATTGGCAGTGTAGATACAGTGATACACTCCGTGATGCCTCATATTGTATTTTTGCAGATCAGCTTTTGGACCAAAATATATTTTACAAAGAATTTGCTAGAAGTGTGTTGCTCATTATTTTACTCTGAAGTGTAGTGTGCGTGCGTGCGTGAGTGAGTGAGAGAGAGAGTTTGGGGAAATATCACCTGGCCATCACATTTTAGACGGTCATTTATACAAGCAGTGCGATCCTTTTACTTTTTTGTAGTGTCACCAGCAACTTGTCACTGAAGGCTTTTACTAAAATATGACAACTACTGTATAGATTGAAAGTGGTTACAGTGCTGTGAAAAAGTATTTGCCCCCTTCCTGATTTAAAAAAAAAAAATGTTTTTGCTTATTTGTCACACAAATTTAAACAGACATAGATAACCCAAGTAAACACAAAATGCAGTTTTTAAGTGATGAATTTATTTAAGACAAAGTATTGCCTCCTAAACCTAGGGGCAATTAGGGGGACTGGTTGAGCCACCCTTGGCAGCAATCAAGCCTCTGTGATAACTGGCAATGAGTCTTGGGGATCATCATGATGTTTTTTTGGCAAAAGTCAGATGTTCTTTTGGTCAGCAGTGGTTTTCATCTTGGAACTCTGCCATGCAGGCCATTTTTGCCCCATCTCTTTCTAATGGTTGAGTCATGAACACTGACCTTAACTGAGGCCTGCAGTTCTTTAGATATTCTTGTGGGTTGTGAGCTTTTGTGACCTCTTGGATGGAATGTCGCTGCGCTCTTGGGGTAATTTTTGTAGGCCAGCCTCTCCGGGGAAGGTTCGCCGCTGTTCCACGTTTTCTCCATTTGTGGATAATGGCCCCTCAACAGGTCTGGCAGTAATCATGCCTGGGTGTGGCTAGTGAAATGGAACTGAGCTCTCCAAAAAATGTGTTTAACCACAGTTACTTCATGATCTAACTTTGTCACATAGTTCTTGTTGTTTTGATCATCTGAATCATTTAAGCATGACAAATATGCAAAAACATAAAAAATCAGGAAGGGAGCAAATACTTACTTTCACAGCACTGTAAAGATTTTCATGATGCCCAGAGGATGTGAATTTTCCTGTCAGGTCAAAGTTTTCACTTATCTCAACAGCTACAAGAAGGATTGGCACAAAATGTTGTACAAACGTTCATGATTTGCTGATGATATCTATAGCTGTATCCTAATGACTATGTTGACCTGCTGAGTTTTCTGTTTTTGGTGCAAGCATTCATGGTCCCCACAAGATGAACTGTCCTGAAACGTCTCGCTATCACCTGGTAAAAAGTTTGTCAAATACTTTGACTTACAATCACGTCATCCTAAGTTGTACTTGGTGTGTAGAGCTAATTAGGATATCCTAACATACCAACAGGTTAAACTGGAATGTTGAACACAATAACCATTATATCTGCTTACAGCTACAGTGTGTAATCTTTGGGAATCAAGCTAATGATAGCCTTTGACTCAAACACTCTGTTTGTACTAGGTTTTAAAGTGCATCTAGGTCAACCAGATTATATGTGTGCAGCTGAGGCAAATCACCCTTCCCACTAGTTTATATGGTACATGCATGTCCCCAGATTATTTGTATTCATTTTTCGTTACTGCTGTGCCACTTTTACTAATATACGACATAACGTCGTGCTCTCAGCCAACAACCTGCACTGATGACTTATTTTCCTGTAATTTCCTTGTCCTTCCTTGATGTGTTGATATTTACAGTACACTGTAACAGGTATGTGATCAACTGTGTCTCAGACCACGTCACAATCCGTCTTAGTGGTTATTTGCACTTGTAATTAGCGCTGCCCAGAACTTCAGGTATTAGTCATTAAGAAATTATAATGATCAAGTAGCTACAAAACTTTTCAGTCCAGCAGAAATAAATGGTCTTCTCTGATTGGTTAGAAGGGTGAGCCTCACTCAACTTTAGAAGTAAATATCTCTGTACTGTCAGTTTTGTTCAGTGGGTCTGGATCACAGAAGGCTTTGACAGCACTGCTCCACAGTAAGATCTGTTTTTTGAGCATATTTCAACCAAAAAAATATTGGGGAAAAAAACCAGTGTAGCTTTAACAGAGAATGTTAGAGTAATATTACAATAATAGCTACATGCTGTTGTTTTGTATCTACAGTAAAAGGTAATTGCTAGGGTAGTTTACTGGTAGGGGATAGGACAAAATCTCAGGTAGCCTATAGGTGCCTGACAGTTATTTTATTTTTTCTAGTCTCAGATGACAACACAGTGAGGATCACGGACTGCTGTTTGTCTCACTCTTCCCAGAAGATGCGTTTCTGCTGACTGCTTCCTTCCTATTTCATCAGAGGGAACAGAATTTGCTGACTGGTTCCTACTTGTTTCACCCGAAACTGAACAGACTTAGACAATGGGATTCGGGCAGGATGAGCAATGAGATAGAATGAGGGTATAGTTGATGGGGTGAGTAAGATAGAAACTGCTGATGATCTAGAAAGGCAGTATGAAGAGCATGTTCACAGATCAGATCCCATTAATCAGCGTGAATCGTGGCCAACGCAAATATGCTGTTTTCTCTCCGTAGGGTGCTGACCGTAGTCATGAACTTCAGTCGTTTGAGCGAGGACACATCTCAGCTCCATCCAACTGGAGCTGCTCCAGGTTATTCGGTGGCATCTACATCAGTGTGATGGGGTTGTGGTTGGTTTAGATGAACCTTTAGGTAAACTCTGTCCACTCATGTACCTGCTCATGTCTGGTAACCAAAACAGTGGTCATCACCTGCACAGAGTTAGGGAATGAAGGCAGTAGAAATAAGGTGATAGTGAGCCCACTTCCTCAGTTAGGCTGGAGTACCCCAGGCTCTTCCTGACATTGTTCTCTGATATGTGGTGCTTGTTTTACTGTTTCTGCACTGGCAATATACAGTATATACAGGATCATTTGAAGTAGCAAAACTACACTTAGGCACTAATTAGGTTTAGAAAAGATGATCATTAACTCATATACAGACAAGTTGAATGAGTCCACTAGTTTGTAGAGGCTATTACTCTCTTGAAACAAACATTGATTAGCCATCCCAGCAGCATGCTGTATGGTTTGGGCCACACATTTGTGTGCTGGCTGAACCCGACTTGAGTTTGTGCAGTGATTTTCTAGTATGGTTCATCTCTTGTACTCAATTCGGAGGAAGGTCTATGGGTCAAACCTTCAGTCTCCCAAACCTTAAAGTTAATAAAGGTTTCCTTTTTTAACTTTGTGCACATGGCATTTTTTTCTTGTGAGAACAATTAATTTGTCTGCATATGTTGAATGGTAAGTCTTTAAAAGTCTATGAAAACTGCAGGGCTAAGTCACATTTGTTAACACTGTTGATTTGAAGTATATCTGAAACATAGAGGTGTTTATAGATTTATTTGAAGGGTTAATGTACTAGTCCTATGCATCTGTTTTGCACAGACTGCATGTTAGAGTAGCATGTGACTTTCTAGTAAATTACCATATAAGTAATTACTTGTTCCCACAACAAACTTTTGTGAACGAAGGTTTACATACACTCTTTGGATTGATCAATACACAGTACAATGGGAAAGTTCAAGGAGCTTTGTGCAGATCTAAGAAAGAGGACAGTAAATTTACACAGTCTAGAATGTCTCTCGCAGTCATTTCTAAACAACTGCAGATTCGAAAATCATCAGATCAAACAGTTGTACATAAAGACAAGTTACTGGGAGGTGGAGCCACTTCCCAAGGTCTGGAAGAAGACCCAAACTGCCTCAGTCGGCTGAGATGACATTAGTTTGGATAGTCAGGAACAACTTCTGAACCATAATGGCATAGGCCTAACATGAACTGGTTACTCCTGGAACACTTTTTCACTGTTTACCATCAAACTATTTTTACTGTATGTCACCATGGACTGAAAGGCTGCTGTCCAAGAAAGAAGCCACTGTTCCAAAATCAACACCTTCAAGCTCGACTAACATTTTTCTTCAGCATAACCTGAAACCATCAACTAGACCATCAACGGTTGAAATTTGGACAATGGTTTTGCGATAAGACAATGACCCCAAACACACATCAAAGCTGGTTGTGGAATGGATAGAGCAGCAACATTGAGCTTTTGGAATGGCCTTCCCAAGGTCCTGAACTCAATCCTACTGAAATATGTGGACCTGTGGTTTGTGGCATAACACCAACGCATTTAATTAAATCCCTCCAATTGTGCCAAGAAGATCCAACATATCTGGTGTGTTGCAGGTGTAGTTACGTCCTGTATTGATCTCAGAAAAGCTCAAGTTATTGAAATTATTAAACCCTGTGTATCAAAGTTGTGGGGGTTTTATTTAATAAAGTTGTATGAATATTCAATTTGAAGACATCAGATATAAAGTGAGGATGGATTGGATTGTTTTTTAAGTGTTATTCTGTTTATTAAGATTCCCTTATTAGTGTGGAATATACATTTTGGGAAACACCTTTCTGTCTGAACATATTTCTTTTTGCAGCTGAAAGCAACATTCTCTAGCTTGTGTGTGGTTGTCCCAGGACTATTGCACCACTACCCACTGTCCACTAAGGATGTCCTGTTAAATCAGTGTGTGTGTGTGTGTGTGTGTGTGGTAGTGAGAAATAGGAGGGTGGAAACTGTCGGCTACTAGATTGCTCAGATAGCCCTCAGCATCACAGCTGGAAGGACCTACCATCTTCATCTCCAGCAGACTCATCATCACGATAAGGTATGTTTAAGTCCTCTTCTGTAGTTTTAGAAATGTGTCCATCTTAACTGGTCATATAAAAAAAGGGGAGCTCAGTCAGTTTACAGGCCTTGGACAATATTACTGAATAAAAAGAAGTTAATGCTATTTGTGTCTCCAGAGGAAGTTGTGCAAAATCTGATAAATTGCCTGTAGTTACTGTAGACGGTTGAGTTACACTGTTGGAAATATGGGCACCAGGTTGTAACAAAGAAGAAGAATGCATGGAATAAAGAAGCACAAAATTTTTGATTTTTAGACTTCTTTCTGACAGTGTTATAGGAGTGCAATGCTAAATCAGTAGAGTATAAAATATGCCGTAAATCAACTGGTATTATAAACAAACCATGCATGCACCCAGCAACTCGGAGTGAGACATCGATGTTCTGAATTGCATGTTGCCTTTGAATAACCTGCTGAGGTTTTAGTATCCACCCCTCAAAACCATTTAAGTTTCACCCCAGCCTGTCTGCCACCCTCCTCCTCCCTGTGATTCTGTTATGTAATGTCTGAAAACATAATCAGATTAACCCCAAAGTAAATTAAACTCTTTCCAGATATGTAACACTTTTCCTCTGCTTTTCAATCCAGACCATGTCCCCTGAGCATAACCACTCACTTGACTACTACAATGGCACGCCGTGGTTTGTCTATGAGTGCACCCTCCAGCTCGATGCGAGCTACCGGCGCATCGCCCTCTTCCTGCTCTACCTTTTCATCTTCATGGTGGGCCTACTGGAGAATTTGCTGGTCGTCTGGGTCAACTGGCGTCGACGCCACTCGGCCAACGGGGTTCTCTTCTGCATCATCAATGTGAGCCTGTCAGACCTGATGGTGATTGTGATCCTGCCTTTCTTCATGATGGAGGTGACCATGGACAAGGTTTGGATGTGGGGCCGCTTCCTCTGCAAGGTCACCAACCTCATCTACGCGGTCAACTTCTACAGCAGCTCCTTCTTCCTGGCCTCCATGACCGTAGAGCGCTACCTGTCCCTGACCAGACCCTTGTCTCCGAGCTTGTTCCCTGTGGTGGGCCGGCGGCGCTGGGTGCTCTGTGGATGCCTGTGGGTGTTCTCGTTTTTTCTGGCTCTCTTAGAGAACATCCATGTGGATCTCCTGGAGTGGGATGAGCCTGGTTGTTACATGGTGCCTGAGCACAACTACACCGAATGGTTCGTGTCTGTGGCTTCTTTTTGCATCATCTTCCAGTTCCTGGTCCCTGCTGCCATCATCATCACCTGTAATGTACTGATCGCTCGAGCAGTTCAAACTGCTCCGGATGTTCAGGGCCGGCGGGACGTGTGGCTGGTGCATGTGTACTCCCTGGTGTTTGTCATGTGCTGGCTGCCCTACCAACTGGTCATGCTCCTGTTTGTCATAGATGAGCTTGACCCCTACATCTTAAGCTGCAACATAGTAGAAGTCCTCTACTTCTCTTTCAGCGTGGTGGAGGGCTTGTCTCTTTTCCACTGCGTCGCCAACCCCATCCTCTACAACTTTCTCAGCAAGAGCTTCCGCAACAACCTGATCAATGCTGTGGTGACTCGCATACCCAGAGAGGGCGCTGTGGTTCCAATGGGAGCGGGAAACCAGCCCAATGCGCCCAACGGAGGCGGAGGAGAACCAGGGAAACAGCGCAAGTTGAGTAACACCAGCACCAGCCAGTCTGACGTCGGGTCCTAAGAATCAGAAGGGAAGATTTGACAGAACAGAATCCAGTCTCTGTGCTTCAGAATACCAGAGACACCAGACTACAACGTGTCACTCTGGTCATAGACTCATTGTGCTGTTTTGTTAAAGATGGGCTCAGCAACACCTTCCTGTCATAATCCACTTCCTGTTTTTCTTTAATCACATAATTGATCAGTTTCACACAGGAAGGAAGGAAGAGTTTGTGCTTTGTTTTTTTCCTTAAAGCTGCTCAACTCCCACAGGAACTCATGGTAACATCTGAAATTTCATGGCACCGAGGAACAATAGTACCACACCAGGAATGTGTGTGTGTAAACAAATCTGCTATCTATCCAGTGTCAGATAAGAGCAATCCTCAAATTCACATAGACGTCTTACAAATGTGATAATGTAACTGAGACCAATAGACCTGCGTTTTATTCCGTAACACAACAGATAAACCACAACCAACAATAGTAAATGCTTATTTATCTGTTTCTACTGCTGTAGTGTTCAAATGTTGTTAATCTGCAATAAACCTCACGCAAACACTGTTTGTATTCATGTAATCTGGAAAACCTGAGCTGAATTTTATAACAGCAGAGCAGAGCAATGAAAAAGGCTGGGCACGCTACCCTTTGGAAGCTTAATGTATTTATTTTACTGAGTTTGCTGTTCTTGCATTTGTCCGCTGCACTTCTTGCAGTTACTGGTGATCTTTATTACTTTTTACTTCCATTCCTGTCCCCATGTGGAATGCCATGTTCCACACTTGAAACGATAAGAAGTCAGAAAAAGGAAAAAAAGGGGGGTTGTCTGCTCACATTAAGCACAATAGCAGGAAGAGAGCAGACTTAAAAAGGGCAAAGGTCACAAGCCCCTGGAAGCAGAAGGTTCACAACATTATGTGGATTTCTGCAAGTTCACTGGAAATCTGATGATACGTGGGTTTAGTGGTGCAGGACGTGAACAAGGTTATCCAAAACAGATACAAAGAAATCATTTAGGGACAATAACAGTCTTTTATTGTTTTGAAAAACAATAATTTTTTTTTTTAAATAAGGCCAACGTTCATTGATTTATAGATTTAGTAACACAAAGTGAAATGTACAAAGGCATAAAAATCATAAATAATTTTTATAAATATGAGGTAAGACATAAATATCAAGCAGAAATGTGATGGGCACTTAAATATGTTTCTACAGTAAGAACATGCTTCATGTGCTCGAAACAAGGGAACACACTGAATGGCATTTTCTCAAAGCATTCATAAAGGCAGTGGTGGAAGAAATATGATAATAGATCATTTACTGAAGTAAATGGAGCACAGATATACGGTTACAAATGGAACTTCAGTAAAAGTACACAAATATCAGTTCAAAAAATACTAAAATACCAAAATAAAATAAGCAAAGTACCAAAATTCATGCAGAATGGCTCATTTCACATCAACAGTAACAATGGAGCTTATTTTAACCACTTATTCTCTGTTTTGATGATCATATCTTTTGGATCTAGTAAATATGATTTTAATTACTTTACAAAACGCTCAATGGTTTGTGTATTTCACATTGTGGATCAACAAAGTCTTATGATTGTGTTACATTTTCTCTTATTAATCAGATTCTGAAAAGTTACTAGTAATTTTAGTTATCATTATTTGCCTCTGAAATGTAGTGAACCCAAAGTGTGGAAAATGGAAATACTCGAGTTAGGTTGGCTTGTTTGATAGAGAGTTCACAAACCGTAGCGTTGGTGGTTTGATCCCAGCTCCTACTGGCCACATGTGGAAATGTCTTTGGAAAAGACACTGAAGCCCCCGAGTAGTTGCTCCTTGAATGGGAGCTGTCCTCAACAACAGCTTATCCATAGGATCAAGAAAGTGGGAGCAGCCTGGGATAAAAAAAAGTAAATAGAAATACCTTAAAACTGTACGCTAAGTACAATACTTCAGTCAATGTACATCATTACTTCCCACCACTGCATAAAGATGCCTCTTGAATTTCAAAAACAAGCTTAGTTTTTAAACTAAGAATAAAATTCGCTCCTTCATCTAGCTATTCATGTTGTATCTGTGGAGTGATAACTGGACATAAAAAAATCGCACTGTGTGAAAATAGTGACTGAAAATATAGGAAAATAGTTTCTATGCTACAATGAGGTGCTACTTTAATAATAGTGTCATTATCAGTCACTAACACTAAAAACCTATCCTGATATTTAAGTTATAAAGATACACACTTGTTTGGAGAACACAATACAAGCAGAGTACTGCATGACAGTCAACAGCTTCCATTCTTTCACTGACACACAACAAACAGACACTGCCACCAAGTGGCTTCTTTTTATCTTAGTTCAAAGAGACTAAACCAATCAGGCTGACTCGATGAACGGCATCTGAAAGGTAACATATCCACTACATTCTTATAGTCTATTCAGGAACTGAAACAGTGAATCTGAGTTTTATGACGCAGAGAAACATTCTCTGGTTTCTGCTTCTCAAATGTGAGAATTCTGCTGCAAAGTATTTTTGGGTTTTATACTGTTAGTTGGATGTAAGACGCAATTTAAAGAGTTGAGTCTGAGTTCTTGGCAGTTACAGATTTTTTTTCTAATTCACAGACTAAATGATTTATTTTGTTTCATTAGTTACAGCCCTAGTCTATTATATGCAGTACATGGTCCACGACAACCAGACAGAGTTAGTGTCAGAGAGGGGGAAATGGGACGAAGACCAGAATTGATCAGGTGTCTGTAGTGGGGAGCGGTTCTTTAGAGTGATCGTTGTACATGAAGGTCTGCTCGATGTTGAAGTCTGGGGGCAGGTGGTCCTTGTGCAGCTCCATATGTGACGACACAAGCTTCAGTGTGGAGAAGTACAGGCCACAGACGGTGCAGCGGTACATGAGAGCGCCGGCGTGCGTCTTCAGGTGGCAGATCATGGTGGAGCGGCCTCTGAAGAAGCGCAGACAGACTTTGCACTGGTAGGGTTTCTCCCCCGTGTGGATGCGGAGGTGATAGGTGAACTCCCCAGAGTGGGCGAATCGTTTACCACAGTAGCGACACCGGTACCATTTCCCACGAACTCCTGCTGCTCCGACTCCCCCATCGTGCCCAGAACTCCCATTAGTCAGGCCCCCAGATGACAAACTGTGTACTGGCCCCTGAAAAAACTTATCTGGAATGCTGAAGCCCACTCCCAAGCCCAAACCCATGCTACTCATCTTAACAAGCCCCCCGACGTCCCGCGTCGATGTGGAGGAGCAAGAAGGTGGGGGGCACTCCAGAGAGTGGTCGGCTTTACGTTTGCCCAGCCAGCCCTGGCTCCCAGCACCTCCTCCACTCGCTGTGGGCTCATTAGTGTGCAGGCTGAGGTGGTACTGAAAGGCAGAAGAAGAGGAGAAAGTCTGTGGGCAAAGGAAGCAATGCAGCTCCTCCACTCCTGCCATATCTCCTCCCCCGATGCCATCTGCCCCGACTCTGTAAGCCCTCAGAGCCGAGCGCTCCCTCTCTTTCGCTGCCGCCTCCTCAGCGTGTGTAGTCATATGTCTGTCCAGCCGGGGGCGCTCTAGGAAACAGCGGGCACAGTGCAGGCAAGTGAAGACGGGCATGGAGAGGTGTGCGAGGGCGTGCCACAGCAGGGAGCACAGGGAGAGCTGTGGGAGGTGACACACGCCACAGCTCAGGCTCTGGGGACACACATGGCTCAGCAGGTGGTCTCTGACCGTCTGAAGGAGAAAGACACGTGAAGCAAATGTGAGAACCTCATGGAAGCAGCAGGTGTAGCAGTTGGTTAAAGAGCAATTCCATATTCTTGTTTTCAGTCTGTGTAAATGTCAGATGGTCTCATGTGAAATAATAACAGGTCTCTGGCAAATACTGGTTCTACAAACAGATGTCTCAGCATACTGTGTGTTTCATTCTGTTCTTAGTGACCCATATACTTTCAGTTATAACCTGTTCCTATTTATTTATTGACAGATCAAACAACCACCTGAGTGATACTAACACAGGATTTCTGAATGAAGGTTAATGACTCTAAAACCCAGTTTCCAAAAAGTTGTTTTTTTAAATTAACAATCCATGTTCACTGCTGCTCTTTTGGGGGGTGTTCCTGAGCCCATGCAGTGATTTCCACTACAGAATCCTGTCTGATTTTAACGCCGCGAAGCCTGTTGGCTGGAAACCACACACTGAATGTTAGTTTTCACCCTTGTCTACAGAGATTTCTCTTATCTTTTAATGATATAATGAACCAATTTTATGCTGAGAGACATTATTCTTTAGTTGCTGAACTACTTGCTCTGTCTCACAGAGTGATGAACCTTTGAGTCTTTTGTTGCTCCTGTCCCAGTATCAAACTCAATTCAAGTTTTGTGTTTCAGCATTCGATATGTGTCTTTGTACTATTTTCAATCAAATATAGGTTTTAAATAATTGGACAATCATTGCATTCTGTTTTCATTCACATTTTATGCCACATCCCAACTTTCTGGACACAAGGTCATAATTAAAGCTTCCTGCTAAATTAAAGGACCAATGTGTTTTTCATCTACTCCTTCAACTAATGTATACCGTATATACCATTAGACAACTAACCTACCAGAGCAACAAGGAAAAAGATGCCAATGACTGTACCTCTTTATTTCATTTTATCTGTTTTTTCAACTTTATCTTTTTGAGTTAAGTCAATTAACTTTCATGTTGCACTAGAACTGGTTGAAACAAGTGGCAGAAGGGCTGTAAATCTGTGACTGACAGTAACCAAACAACCTACCACCTGTCAACAGATTCTGATTCATAATATTGTCATTGATGTTGCACACAAGTCTCTTACAGTGAAATGAGGCTGATTTTTTCCAGTCAAGCTCTGCCCTCTTCAAACCCAGTGAGAAGAAAATAGAGAAACACACAACAGGCACAAACACAAAGGACTGGAACTCTCTATGGACAATTGTTTTTATGGACAGAATTTATGCATATGGTGGTGTGTTCTTTATAGTATACCAGTTTTCTAAGAATAGATTTAATAAAAATCCCAATATATTGCCTTGCTTACAGTATTGCAACATATCACAATATACTGAATTGTAACCCTGGTGTCATAATACATATCATATCACCAGCTTCTTGCAGGGGGCAACAGGCACTAATGGACACAGCTTGTTATATGCTGTGCAAATTGTAAAATGATGGAAAATATGTGTGTTCACAACCTATTCTGACATTTGTACTACAAAACTATGCATACAAAATCTATCCACCACAAATCTGTATCAAACAGACCTGAAATGACATCAAGGAATGCATTAGACTTGATTAAAAAAAAACACATTAAATGTCCACCACCAACCTGGAAGTCCTTGCTGAGGGTTTTGGTGCACACCGTGCACTGCAGCTCAGAGCTCAGGCCTTGGCTGCTGTTGGTCAGCGCCCCCTGTGGTATGGTGTAACTGGAGGATGTCTGACGGTGGTGACGCAGCAGTTTGTTTTGGCTGCAGAAGTGCAGGTGACACATGTCACAGGTGAAGAGCTGCACCCCAACGTGGGAGAGGCAGTGGGCGACGCCGGCAGCGCGATCCGAAAAGGAGGCCCCGCACACTCTGCAGAGACCAAGCTCCGTCAGGTGGGTCTCTGCGTGTCTGCCGATGGCAGCTGGGTCTGCTGGGAGAGGCACTGCACAGGCTTTACATGCCACCATGTTTCCTGTCACCTGGAAAAGCAAACAGCTTTTTTTCTACTGTGTGACCTCATAACTGTGATGTATTTCACACCCAATGATCGAAATGCTAATAAAACATTACCTGGCTGCTCGAGTTCCCACCCTCTCCGTTCTCCACACACACCAGGTCGTCTTCATCATCCTCTTCATCTCCCTCTTCCATGAAGTTCTCATCATCACTCAGCTCAATGATCTCACCCGCCAGATGTCTCCACTGCTCCTCCTCTGACCCCTCTATTGCTCCGTTACCTTGCAGGGCCTCCCTCTCCTCCTCATTCTCTCCCTCTTCCTCCTCCTCTCCGAACCTCAGCCTGCCATCCCTCTGCGTATCCACTACACCACCTTCTGCTGATCCCACTCGCTGGCTGCCTAGAGGCTCTCCTGAGGACGACGTTGGGGCGCAGGCCTCGGATCCAAGCTGAGCCGAAGAGTCAGGGAAGGAGCAGGAGTCGGATGGCGCAGGCTCGCAGCTCTGAGGCAGAGAGCTGACTGTGCTCTCAGAAACCATTTGCCTGTCTCTGTCACCTTCCTCGCAGCTGCCTCCCGTCTCCTCTTCTTCCAGACCCTGCTCAGTCTTCAGCTGCAGCACAGGCCCTGGAGGCAGCATGCTGCCACTCTGACTGGACTGGGTCCTGCTGGTTAAAATATGTCCTCCTGGTAGTTGATGGTCTGTTGACATCTGTCCATAGCCGATATGAGACTGGATGTCTTCTGCCTTCAGGTGCAGAGACAGAACCTCAGTGTGAGCTTCACGGCTGGTCCTCGCTGCCCGCGCTTGGAAGAGAGGTGAGGGAGCGGCAGCAGGTGTCTGTGCAGCAGACAGACCAGCTGATGAAGACAGAGATGAGCAGGAGGCGGCAGAGGAACACACAGATGATGCTGATAGAGAAGCTGCACCAACAGCTGCCACCGAGGATGCATCAGCAGCAACCATACTAGAGTCTAGGGTGACGTCTCCAGGACTGTTGGCTTTACAGCTTGCAGACACAGAAGCTTGCAGATCAGGGAAGGTCGCATGACAGGCTCGGACCAGTTCACAAACGCCCAGCCTCTCAGCCAGCTCATAGAGTACCCCGACATCTATGAGGTCAGTGTAGATCTCTCCAGTGTAGACGAAACTCAGCACCTTCTCAAAGTTGGCAGGGGAGATAAACTCCAGAGAGAAGGCAGTGGTGGATGAGGCTGGAGCCCGGGCGAACAGGTTGCGGAAATATGTTCCGGCGCACGCCAGCACCGCACGGTGCGCCGCAAACGTGCGGTTCCCAACTTGCAGGAACACGTCACAGTAACGACGTGACGTGCGGCAGCGGTTGAGCTCGGCGAGAAGGCTGGCAGCATGGCCGGGACCCTGGAGCCGGATCCGCATTCCTGCTGCTGCAGCTCCCGGTGCACTATAGTCCAACTGCAGGAAGACACAAGACAGACATTAGAGCAGAGCAGAGGAGAACATGTGTGAGACTTTTCATCTGGGCATAAATTCAAGTTCTTTTCTGCTTGAAATAAATGTGGGACTAATGAGTGATACCATGCACTGCCCTTTAATATTTCCTCTGCTGTTTCACTTTATCTTTAACTTCAATTTAATTTTATTTCACTCCTCCTACTCTCACACCATCCTTCTCTTGATGCCTTCATGTCTTATTTAAAGCTCTGAACAATAGAGATAAAGTGTATTACAGTTTTAATCTGCTGTTCAGATTAAATTAAATTAATTAGACTTTAATTTGAGCTTTTTGTGACATGTCACTAATGTGTCACTCTGGTTATATGAATTATTTATTCACTAACAGTTATAATAAAAAAGACACAGCTGGCATATTCTAGTATTTAAGGTGTTACTTTGGGGGAAATACTTGTTAAAATGCTTAAAAAATACATTTGTTTTTCACCATAGTAGCAGATTAGCTACTAATAAAAGACAACTGAAGCTCCACATAACCACACATATTTCATGTTACATCAGTGTTGTTGCTGCTGTTACAACAGTTCATTCATGAGCTAACACAGCTTAGCCCCTTTTCACCAAACACACCAGACACATTATATCAACTCTGGTCACTACCGGCTACATGAGCCGCGTTTTACGCATTTATTCGCTATATCACTCCTCGTCTTTGTTAATGAAGCCTCCCCGTTTCTATTGCTACTGTTTCTTACCCATTGAAAGACGTTTACAGGCGGTGAACACTCGTCTGTTTTATGATGTTTCCACAGACACTCCGCTCGTCCTCTTCTTCTTCTTTGATTACTTCTACTTCTGGCTTCTGGCTTCTTCTTCTTCTTCTTCTTCTTCGTTGGGGTTTTGGGGTAGTCGGTACCTTAATGTTGCACTACTGCCACCTTCTGGTGAGAAAACCTTCCTTTTCTCTTTTTATGAAAGATGTCACCAATCATAGCGATACTCTTTCAACAAGTGTAAAAAACGCTGTTAAAACTATAAGACTAATTAAGAGATACAATATATTTGTATGATTTTTTCATTTTTTTGTTTGTTGCTGTGTGGGTTTTTTTTCCCTTTGTACATGTGTAACTGCTCTCCCAGGCATATATCTGTTATGATTATATCCTAGAAAATGAAAATATAACTTTATTTATTAATAAAAATAATAATAACCGGACCTGAAGTAAAACACCTAAAGTTTTTTCCTTTGACAGCAGATTTTTTTTCACTACTTTCAGCAATTCTGTAACCATTTTCAGTATTTAGGTAGTTACTTGCCAAAAGTAATATATTCTTAATATTATTGTGATTGTCAAAAGTAATAAGTTACAAGGTTTTTTTAGGTGGTAACTTGTTACTTTTTAAGTTTCTTTTGTATTACTCTTGCAATATAAGAAGTCAAATTATTAAAGGGAGTTGGTCTTACAGTATTGAGGTGTTTATACGTACATGACAATTTTTCACTAAAAGTGATATGAAATGGCCTCACTAAACCAAATCCATTCACTGACTTTAAAAGTACGTTAAAAGTAAAAAGTAAGTTATTTGAAAACAACATTTTTAATTCCAATATAATGAGTTACCCCCAACACGGAGCATTTCTAGAACTTCTGTTATGTAGCATTTCCAATCTCTGTTTCCTGACACCGCTCCCAGATTTTTGCGTCCTTTTTCTTTCCCAGCATGCCTGCAGCATTGTTTTAGGTGACTGGTTGTCATCATGATCAATATACATAATGTTATCTAATAGCTCTAGACTCAACTTGCTCCTAAACACAATCTGAGTTTGCATTATAGTCAGTTCAAGCACAGATCTTCTAGCCAATCCACTAATATGGAGTCAATCCGGAGTCACAACACCCCCACAATCTAACCTTGATTAGATTAAGTCCGCTGTGTACAGTACAATATACAACAGAGTCAAAGTGAAAACATCCATCCATCTATTTTCCTAACCGCTTGTCCTAGCAAGGGTCGCGGGAGTGCTGGAGCCTATCCCAGCTGTCTAAAAGTGAAAACAGATATAAGTAATATATATATAAACAGAAAATAAGTAATTGCAGGTCTTCATCCCCTTTAATCATCAGTGGCTGGTGAAGAACCACAGCTCCCATTTCAACATTAGAAGCTTGAAATTCCTTCAGAGCTCTCACAGGAGTCTTGTTGGCCTTCTCTTCTCACACAGTCACCCAGGACGAACTGCTGTAGGTAGGTTAACACATGTGCCATATTTCTTCCATTTTTTAATGATAGCAGTAACTGGACTTTAAGAACTGTTCTTGTGCTTCTTACTAACCTTTTTGAGGAGTTGCACTGTTCTTTTGTCTTCATACAGGCGTGTTTGTACTACAATCACTACACTCAGTTGATCTCCATTTATCTAACTGTGTGACTTTAAATTAAATATACATTATTTGTATTTATTTTGATTTGATTATTGTATTATTTATTCCTGGTTTGTTTATTATGTATTTATTTAATATTTTATTTTTATTTTTATTATTTTTTGATTATTTAGATTTACTGACATTTTACAGAAATTCTTATATTTGCCTATATTAGCACTTAGGCACAGGTGCTTTGAGCTAAATGCTAATGTCAGCATGCTAACATTCTCACAATGATAACGTTAACACTCTGATGTTAAACAGGTACAATGTTTACCATGTTCACCATTTTATTTTAGCAAAGCACAGCTCTTTCGGCTTATCCCTTGGGGGTTTGTAGTTTGATTGTGGTTCGCACATTTGTTTGGCACAGGTTTTTATGCTGGATGCTTTACCTGAAGCAACCCTTCCCAGTTATCTCCAGGCTTGGGGCTTGTAACCCAGACTGCACTGACTTGTGCAACCTCAGTGGCTGGATTTTTAGTTTTGTTTTAGGGTTGTTTTTTTTGGATACCTTGGGGGTTTAGTGTCTTGTCCATGGGCACTTAGACACAAGGCCTGGAGGAGTCGAGTCACGAACTGCCGACCTTAGAGTCAATGGGTGACTGCTTTACCAACTGAGCCACTGTCCTGGCTACACAACAAAGACACACAGACAAAATAAAACACAACAAATGATCATAATAATGCTAATTAAAAAAAGTTTATTTTATTCCAGTAAGCACTTCTTCTTTTAGCTCATGAGGGATTCACATGATCCACAAAGTGTCAGAAGTAACAATGACACCTGTGATCTTTTCATACTTCACTGTAAACTCATGGGATAGACCTGCACAACAGTAATATGAATGTGAATAATATCATAATCTTCATTTATTTGTTTGACTATCCCAAATAAAACTTTGAACAAAGAGCCACATGTTTACATATGCAAAAGTATTTGTTTACTGGCTTATGGTTTTATGACACGTTGGAGAATAAGAAATTATAAAAGACAATGAAAAAAACAACAACTTTCAAAGCTACCAGTAAGAAATAATTTACAAAATTGAATTGACTTTTTCAGTTGTGTCTTCATTACAGAGTTTAACATTGAGTACGTAGTATAGTCACATTTACAGTATATTAAAATGCCATATCTTTGACCTGTGAGAGTAACACTGACAGAATGTATCTCATATTCCAAACCATTCATTTGCTCTAGTCTAAGCAGAATTATACCAGTTGATTCACTGAGAACCTGTTTATATCGACCAAACTGAGCTGCAACGAGCACACGGAACTAACAACATGACGTATTGTAGGTTTATGTTTTATTTGTAAAGCCAAAATGAAATACTGCTGTTTTGGTCCAGTCACAAGCGGTCACCTCTCACAGCGGTGAGCGTACAGTCGTCCAACACTGTCTCCTCTAAAACTTGTTGCTCTTCATCATCATAGCTGGATTATTGCACTTCTTCTGATGGAAGTGAAACCGAAGCAGTTTGAGTGTGTCTGCTCTAATATTACAGAAGACAGCTACAAATTTCTACTTGAGTCCTTTTGAAATGAGGTCAACAACACAGTATTTCAGCAATATATCTGCCATCAACAAATTGAATGAATATTGCTTTTAAGTTGTTTGATATGTTGTTCAGTCTTCAGAAGCATTTTTTATCCTTAGTACTATGATAGAGTCCTGTCATTTGTCTTATAGTTCCCCCCCCCTCCAGAGTCAGCTCTGCATGTATCTACTATATTATGAGCATCCTGCAGCCCAAACATGGTAGCATCTATGGTCCTTGCTATGACACCCGCTTCCTGGAGCTGGTTCGGCCCAGGCTGGCAGTGCTGGACCGGCGGGAGAGGACAGGTGTGGCAGTGGTGGGGGACGTCTCACTGGGACAGCCGTGTTGGAGCAAAATATCAATGCAGCCTTTGCTCCCTGTTTTTCTGGCTATCATGATGGCTGTGTGGCCTTGGTTATCTTTTGCCTTCACGTCGATTCCGTACTGTTGGGGTGGGAGAAATGGAAAGTCAAACATCACATTCTCTGTGCATTCAAGTGTATTTCTAAGTTAAAAATATTGATGACAAGTAGAACAGTGTGTGACAAACATGTGCTGCTGAAAACCATCAGAATTAAGTGCAATTCTGTTTAAATCAAACTATTCATTAAGTATGGCAGCATCCATCAGACCAAGTGGATGAGCATGTGTCTGCAAAAATAAAATACTAACAGGGAAAAGACAGGGATCCCAAAAGTTTCCTACTTTGTTTCAAAACTGTTCGCAATCTGCATTTTCACCACTTCTCAAGAATTGTGTGAATTAGGAAAATTGGACCAATGATAGATTTAAGACCAACAGTGGCGTTTAAAATGCAACAGAGTTGTGTTATTCCATGTATTTACTGTTATCTCTCATGTCTGAGTTGTATGTAGTGAATAAATCTAAATGGAGACATGCAGAGGTGGAAAAGGCGAGCACCTATCTCCACAGTGAAGAGCCTGCAGAGGACTTGATGGTTAGATTTGGCTCATTACTGTGAACTTTAGGTCCACCACTTTATTTCCAAATTTAGTTCTGGAGCTGTAGTCTATCCCCCAAAAAAAGTCCTTTCTGAAGGTCTAGGAACTGTTAGGGTGACCAATGAGTATTTTACCAATACTACTGGTCAAATACTGCACAGCATTGTACACTCCCTGCATGTTTTTGAAAACATAAGTGACCAACCATTATGATCCAAGATTCAAGATTAAAAAAACTTGATTGCCAGATCTTGATTTGATCTATGTCCTTCTTTATTGTGACACCTCTTTGCCTTTTCACAGTCAGTATTACAGTATGGTACTGTAAGTTCTCTGTCATATCTGTAAAACCTGCAATATAGAGAGCCTGTAAAGAACAGTAAAAAATCTAATTTAACAGAAAGAAGAAACTCACCCAAACAAGCAGCTGGGTCATGACTACATCTCCCTGCTGACAAGCAGTGTGCAGGGCTGTACGAGGCAGTGAGGGCGACCCGGCTAGTTGAGCGTTGATCTGTTCCTTGGTACTGTGGGCCAGAAGAAGCAGCAGTCTGGGTAGATCTTTCTCAGTCACCGCAGACACCAGCCAATCTGGCATACTGTCCTCCGGCATCTGGGTGCCCAAGGCAGGCTGAAGAGGTGCCACAAACGCCCGCTGTTCATACTTAGCTCGAATCCACGACTCTCTTTCCTCACTAAAACAGAGACATACACAGCAAGTTCAATCATTGATAAGAGTTCACATGCATTAAAACTTTCCTTAAAGCCACCAACTTTCAAAACTCAGCTGTCTGAGTACTTGGATGTATCAACTGGAAGGGTTTTTGTTCCCCTTCATTCTAATCTGCCTAGTTAGCAGTAAGAATCAGGAAATGCATCCATCCATCTGAACATTTGTGATTAGGTTGTACTGACCGTGTTGCATTGGGTGTGGGTTTGGTTCTGCCCTGGGTGCAGCTTTCCCAGATGCTGTTAGCCATGTGGTTCCCGATGGCAGCCAGGACCTGCGTGAGCTCTCCAGGCCAGTCATCCAGGTCCAGTGATCGAACACGAGACAGGTGAGTCCCCAGATTTCGATGGATCCCTGAGCACTCGATGCAGATCAGCGCACCCAGGTTGAGACTGGCCCAGGTGGGATCTGAAGAACCAAGAAAGAGAGAGTGTTACAGGAGGTATACCCATAATACAATTAAACTAATTTATTGTTATTCATTGATCAAACTAGTAAGTAATAAACAATGTGTAAACTATGACACCACCACAGCTATGGATGGTGCATAAAAGCTGAATTATTCTCCAGCAGCTGCAGATTGACTACAGGTGCAGAAATTAAAGAACTCACTTGGTGCCTCACAGTCGACACACAGACCGTTGCCCTTGGCGTTACGAATGGCCTGAAGCGCTACAGCCTCACTCTGACTGCTCCTCCGTGCCTACACCATCAATCGTAAACACACATACATCTGAATCATTCATGTCTACATATTTACTTCTGTTTCACAGAAAAATGTTTTTTTCCCATATGAATTCATATGTGTGATGCTGTGTAATGTGCGCTGACAATGAGAATACATGACATCCATAGAATTTATGTTGAAAGCCCATGGAAACTAGTATTTCACTCATTCATTTCATTAAACACATTATATATTTATGACTGAAGTATCAGTCAAAGTTCAGAACTAAAAATTATTTGTTATACAAAAGGTATACGTAGTGATCTTGATTTTAACTTTGGTGAAAAATGGATGTAGGACTCCATCACTCATAGTAAGAAGCTGAAATGTGTTTTTCTTTTACCTTGTTTCTCCCACTCTCACAGGACTGTAGACTCGCCAGGATCTGGCTCTCTATAGCAGATACCCATGAGTCCCTTTCCTCCAGGCTCTGGGCCTCGAAGTGCCACGTCTGCCCGGTAAACGATACTATAATAAAGTCTGCATTCTCCTCATCTGCAGGTAAAAGGAAAGAATGAACTCCGCTCATTGAATGTGGATTAACATAATCCATATGTTAATCCAGGTGTGTGTGGGGGCACACCTGGATTCACCCATAGTGAATGTGGATTAACATAATGGGTGTTCACATAGTGAATGAATTCCAAAACACAAATGCAAAACAAGACAAAACATCAATTTGATGGAAGGTGAATACAGAAAAATATTTCATTTATTACGATGAACAAGTCAAAAGCATGGGACGCCAGGCACACCGGGGGAAGGAAAACAGACAGAGGAAAGGTGTTGTATGTAAATCACAAGCACAAGCTCATTCAGCCCCGTCACTCTCACTCGTTACCTGTCTTATTAATGTTTCTCAAGCTACCAAAGCTCTTTAATTTCCACATTTTGCGTTTGGCTGCAGAGCACGAGATAAGCACAGGAAGAGGAAACAGAGGACAAGCACAAGTGTTCAGAAAAAGACTGTTAAGGAATATTCAGAGAAATACAAACACCTCCGCTCAACTGAGAAATACAGAGGAGACAGAGGAAAGACAGAAAAATAGGAATATGTACAGATTATTTTTGATAGGTTCGAGTTATTTAGCAGAACAAGTGGTGAATCAAATGCTTTTATTCATTTTCTAGATTCATTCCTTCTTTTTGCCCTCTCGATTCTTTATTGCATTCATCATCTGTGTATATACACATACTCCTATAATCAACACAAACAGCTTCTTTTTCTTACATTACTACTAAAGCAGCAGTTCCTGGTAAAAAGTGTGGCGTTACCTTCAGCTTGCCCGACGGCTGCATCTCCTTTCTGATTCATGCTCTTCTTCCTCCTGTTCTTCTTCCTGTCGCTCATAGGAGATGATTGGCCCGGGTCTTTTCCAGCAAAAAGACTGGCTGTCGCTTCAAGGGTGTCTGACGTTTTGTGCAAAAAATAATGAATCATACACGACAGCATTGTCAAAGTGGAGATATAGCTAAAGTGTTCTTGACCTGGTGGCAGCAAGTGAAAGATTTTATCGGTGGTACATACCAACACTTTGTGCTTTGGTAGACAGCGAGGAGGGGCAGCGCTGAAGTCCTCTCTCCCCACCTTGAGGGGACAAACCACCAGAGCGGTCGTCGACCACAGACAGAGTGGCCGGACACAACTGAGGAACTGACAGACAGAAAGGAAGTGAATGTGTGAGACTGTGAACAGCTTCTCCACGATCTCTGCTCTGTATCTAAAGAACATTATTATGAAATTGTTTGACAATTTGTAGATGCAGATTTTCAGATTGGTGAACCTCTGAACTCTCTAAGATGCTCTTTTTACACCCAATCATGTTGATGACTTGTTGCAAAATGTTCTTTCAGCTCTTCCGTGTTGCTTTTCCAGCCTTCGTCCCAACATTTTTGAGAAGTGATGCTGCCACCAGTTTCAATCAATTTGTAGATTTTACACACTGTCACAACTTTTTTGGCAATTGGGGTTTGTAAAAAAGGAAGATCAGGATGCAGTTCAGGCCAATGATGTTGTGGCCTCACAGGCTTTGTCACATGACCTACAGTAGGTGACGCCTTGGATAAGACTTCTCAAGTATTTAATGACTACATACATACCTAAAAATATTCCACTACAAGTGAATATAGCACTTCAACTTATTCACTCAAGTTGAAGTAGATGCTCTAAAATGTACTTAACGTACAGAAGGTAATCTACTAAGAAAACCATGTATTTAAAACAGTACTGAATTTGATTATGCAGCTGCTAAAGGTGGAGCTGATCTGAACTACTTCATGTATTGACAAGTGGTTAATCCATAATAGAACATCCTTTATTAGCTGATTTTTTAAATTAAGAATCTGCATTTGCAAAAAGCAACTGGTAACCTAAAGTGTCAGATTAATGTAGTGGAGTAATAAGTACAATATCTCCTTCTGAATTATAATAAATTAAAAGTAACATAAAATGAAAATATGCCAGTAAATACCAAAAATTTTTATGTAAATTCAGTAACTTAGTAAATGTACTTAGTTACTTATCACCTATGGCTGTCTGGATAAGACACTTTTAACATTTAATGATAAAAAAAGAAATTCTTCAGAATTATCTGGATTTGTGTTCTGTTTTCTAGAAACTAAGAAGAATCTATACTTGTTTGACCAGTTTTTTCAGGATGAGGAACCTTGTTGTTTTTTGTCTGTTCATGGGACTTGTTGAAGTGTTGACTATCAGCAGCCTTCTCTTGCTATAGTCTGAGTGAGTTGGGACTGAGCACCTCTCTCTGAAACTGGATACTGGATTTCCTGTCAGAGAGGCCTCAGTCTGTCCATATCGGCGACAACATCTCCAGCACCATTCCGACTGAGCACAGGAGCCCCTCAGGGCTGCGTTCTCAGTCCGTTGCTGTTCACATTGCTGACCCACGATTGCACCGCCATGCACAGCTCGAACTATATCATCAAGTTCGCAGACGACACTACTGTGGTGGGACTCATTAGCCACAACGACAAGTTGGCGTACAGAGAGGAGGTTCAGCAGCTGGCTGTCTGGTGCGACGCGAACAACCTGCATCCACGGCTCCACGGTAGAGGCTGTAAAGAACACCAAGTTCCTGGGACTTCACATCTCAGACGACCTCACCTGGACCACCAACAC
>JAUMHL010000028.1:23591042-23605091 GCA_032362345.1 Sandelia bainsii | reverse complement strand
GCTGGGGAGAGGGAAGTCTGGGTATCCCTGCTGAAGCTGCTGCCCCCGTGACCCGACCTCGGATAAGCGGATGAAGAAGGATGGATGGATGGACTGAAAAACTTTAAAGTAGTGTATAAATATAAGCTAATTTAAAAATGAAAATGAAAATGAAAAAGAAAAATGATAGCCTGCAACACAGTCAGAAAACATCATGACAGAGGCAAATAGACTGTAAAGTGTTTATCACTGTTCTGGATGATTCCAAAATTAACAGGTTAATTGACAGCACATGAAAACAGATGATGGTATCACAAAAGGTTCAATCTTAGCAAGCATAGATGACTCACTTACTGCCAAACTTTGAGAGAGAACTGTCAGTCAGTTCAAAAAGAATATTTACCAATGCAAGATTGCAAAGAATTTGAGTTTTTCACCATCTACAGTTCATAAAGTTGTGAAAAGATTCAGGAACTGTGGGGAAATCTCAGTGCTTAAAGCCTAAAGGCAGAAACCACTGTTAAACGTGTGCAACCTTTGAGCCCTCAGGCAGGACAGCATGAGAAATCGGCATGCTACCATGATGAATACAGCCACATCGACTCAGGATTTACTTTGGAAAACAGTCAATGTCACTTAACAGAGTCTGCTGCTGCCTCCAGAAATACAACCTGAAACTGTATTATGCAGGGAGGAAGCCGTACATCTATTCTGTACGGAAACACCGCCGCAATTCTCTGGGCTTTTTTAATTGCTTATATTTGCAAAATATGGTTCAGTGAAAACATTTCTCTTAATATTTTCTTTGCTCTTTAGTCTGATAAATATTATGAAATATAGATTCAAGTGTACTATTAAACTAAAGATTTTAGTTTCTATTGGATTTTAGAAGACTTTTCTGGAAATGGGTTAGGTTCGATTATCTTATAGCTAAGCATGAAAAATTAAGTTAATCATCTGACTCAAACTTAGATTGTAGTTTGTTGCCCTTGTGTGTTGTGTGTCTGGTTTTTAATGATTTGGTCCCAGAATATGTACTGTACCTACATGTCTACATGGTTGTGAGTCATAATATGTTTGTGCTAACCTTGAGTGCCGACCACTATGACCGGGATGTCTGTGCGGAAAGAACTGAGCTGGCTGTAGAGCTGATAAAGCTCCTGGAAACTGGCCTCATTCTCCAGACTGAAGACCAGGATCACTGCATCAACCCAGCTGCTGAACTGAAGAGGGGAAGAGGAAGGAAACATAATGATGAAGTCTGCAGGTATTTCAGATTTGCATACTAACCACTGTCTTTCTCGAGCTTTCTCTCTCTCTCTGTCTCTCTCACACACACACACACACACACACACACAATCACATACACATAGAGACATTCTCATTCAAACAAGCACCTGTGCATCAGGAGGTCCAGGTTCCTCGCGGATCAGTAATAAATAACTCTGTCCGTCCACCAGCACTTCCTTTTTATACCTGCCACCTGACAAGGACAATAACAGACGAGTTATTGAGCAGCTTGTGGCAGGATAACGCCACAGAACATACCAGGCTGAACTAAATAAGCTCTGATTTCTCTCACAGTTGAAAAATCACTGAAGACAAGACGCAACAAGCAAGAAGCCACAATGTATTTTATATTTATTGTCATTCATATACCAAAAACACATTTTGAACACAGGTCCTCTAACAACAGGTCCTCACCATCAGGCTTCTCAAGTGCAGAATAACTGCCTGTGATGTATTTGTTCACCAGAGCTGACTTGCCACTTTTCAGACTTCCCAGAATGCCCTGAGAGGAGAAGGAAGGAAATACAACACCAGGAAGTTAATTGCACATTAATACAGTATAATGTATCAAAGAGGCAAAATTAACACTCTTAACACAGAAACCTTTAGTTCCTCTGTACAATGTTTTTGTTCCCTTTAGTGAGTTTAGTGTGCATGTCAGCCGATTTAACAATTCTGCTATGAGGCTGCTGCATGGCTACATATATACTGTGTGTATAGGATGTATTTTAATTATTTACATAAGGAATAGTATAAGTATAACATAAAAATATTCAGTTACAAGTAAAGGCACTGCAATTTATAATATACATAAGTAAATGTACATACTTTACAGAATGTATTTTAGGTAACGTACCTGAATATTAAAAAAACAAAGAACCTAAAATTGCATATAGTCCCTTAAAAGAATCGTGTCATTATACAAGAACATAATTTCCTCTGGGGATTATTTTGGGAGTATCCAGAACCAGATAAGAAAAGATAAGTGGATAAAAATGTTGATTACACTCATCAGTGTAATCACTCTCTAAGTACTTAGCAGAGTTCCTTTGTCCTAGGTTACTCTGGGTTTTGCCTCTCAGGCTACCTTTTGGTGAAGGACGTGGGGTGGACACAGCCTGAGAGGAATACCTGCAGACGCTACTCAGGGCCAAAAAGGCAGAATATTTTATATTTATATTATAATGCAATCTGTGCAATGAATATTCTCCTAAAAGTATGCTAAAATTAAAACTTTAAGCCAGGCAAAAAGAAGCTAGTAAAGCACAGAGCTCTTACTACAGCATCATCAGAAAGATGACATTTGTCTTGGTGATGTGGTGCAAAACCAGTTAGAACACATCTGACATATCTGAAAACGCACCCAAATGTTCTTCTCTAATAAAACTCCACCATAATGAATTAATGGACTAAATTCTGGTGTTACTGATACGTGTGATCGGCAGTGAGTGGTAACTGGGGCACTTTTCCTCACCAGTCTGAGCTCTGGGACAGATCTGCTCAGGGTCCACTCCTGGCTGTTGGCAATATTTACTAGAGAGACACAGACAGAGAAGAACAGTCAGTGAGCTACAGACATGCAGAGAGATTCATCATTTTCATCATGTGCAGTAAAAAGGGCAGCGATCATAACAGCCATCATTATGAGGGAGCAGTAAATCCCCAACTGCTACAACACTGGTCGCCATAAGCACACGTGTGACCTTGACAGGTCATCTTAATGAAAATAACCTTTGAGTCACAACGGGAGTCTAACAATGTGCATGCTGCTCCCCACATGCTGCTGTGTGGTGAGGCCTTCACTGGATGCTACAGTTGAGATGGAGGTTTGTCTCCTCTGTGGCTTTGAACAGCATCTGCCCTCTGAACTAAAATGACCTAGAACTGCAGCTAATGATTATTTTTGCTATTGCATGCAGAAATCCCCAAATAAACTAAACACAATAAATGACAATAAAACTCTAAATGATATAAAAACAAAATTAATACAATCTATTTCTTAATTGCCTCATGACTACAACAAAGACTACATTACTTAAATATGTTAAATTATTCATTGTACATATTTATTAAAATACATTCAGAGTCTAAAAGTCAAAGTGAACTTTATTGTAGAGCAGAACTAAATTGCATTTCTCCCGGGTTGATGTGCAAAAATGGACATGCACAGCACCCATGTCTCTTTCTCTTTCATATCTTTAAATAAAAATATTTCACAGCAAACTGCAAAAAAAAAAAAAACACTCCTTGTCTGGTAAATATTTAGTCCCAACACCCTGAAAAGATCTAGCTGCAAAAGTAGGCTATAATATCTCATGTTTGAGAAGCTGAAACAAGACAGTGTTTGTCCTTTTGCTTGAACAATGATTTAAACATTTCATAAATATTATGAGTATAACTGCATCATTTTTTCTGATCCGTTCACGTCTAAATTGAACCCAAAGGCGAGATTCAATGTGCTGGCTGTTGTGTTGGCTAAGGGAGAAGCCCCACAAACATCCACACAGACACACACTCATGTACATAAAGTACAGTATTCTAGAGAGGTTGGGTTGCACACAGCTGTGCCAGTGTCCCTTCAGGGGAAAAAGAGGTGACATGGCCCCCGATGTGATGTGACTCTCACACCCAGACACCCAGCTGCAGCTTCAGAGGGATGAGAGCAGAGAGAAAGAGAGAGGCTAAGAACAGACTGAGAGCTGAAACCAGTGTATAAACTGCTGAACTTAGACATAGTCGTGCTTTACGCTAAATGCTATTTTTAGCATACATTTACTGTGTTCACCATCTTACTGTAGCGTATTAGCATGCTTGCTGCCTGTCATTAGTTTTGCAGGTATTTAGTCATGATCTAAAGCATTGGACAAACTTAAAGTTGCACCAGATGAAAAGTGAGGGGATCACCAAAGTTACTACAATTCACCCTGGGGTGTAACATGAACGTCCATATTCAATTTCATGGCAATCTGTTCAGTAGAATGTAAGACATTACACTAAAGGAAAAGTCTCGGGACTACTAAAGATTCATCATGTGGGAATCACGCATGTGTGTGCAACATTTAATACCAATCCATCCAATAGCTGCTGAGACACTTCAGTCTGGACCAAAGTGGTGGAGCGACCAACAAGTCAGCACTGCCATCCCTAGAACTTCACTGCTATCGTGGTAAAAAAAACAAATTTAGAGACTGCATATTAGAAAAAAACAAAAGGAGGATAGGAATAAAACAGAAAGACAACAGAGGAGATCAGGAGGCTTTCTGGCAGACTGCTTTTGACAGATATAGTGCCCGCTATCCTGGGTGTGAATGTGCGATGTGTCCTTCAAAGACATGATTAAACTCGAGCCTGGTTCTAAATCTACGGAGAGTCCAGGACAACGCCGCACAGATGCAGCTGGTGATGATGTGCTTCACGAGAAAAAGAAGGGGCTGGATGAAAGGGCAACTCTTACCACACACACAGAGACTGTCTATCTCTGTCTGTCTTTCTGTGTCAAAGCTCTCTTCATGCCTTGCCATCACTGCCAAAAGTGATCAGACAGTGTGATCCTTCTGCTGCTTCGA
Organism: Sandelia bainsii; assembly: GCA_032362345.1. NCBI lineage: Eukaryota > Metazoa > Chordata > Actinopteri > Anabantiformes > Anabantidae > Sandelia > Sandelia bainsii. The sequence goes on along the minus strand of JAUMHL010000028.1, from coordinate 23,600,256 downwards.
CACACACATTTGTACAGAAACCAAACCAATCATGTGTGATCCACTACAACCCCCGTGTGTAGCCTGTAGCTCCCATGTAAACCTGCCAATTTCATAACTTCTTAATTTCTTCTTTGGTTGGTTGGAAATAATTTTTCAACACACTGCCACACACACACACACACACACAAAACGTGCAAACACATAAACATACACACCACCACCTCCTCCCCCTCCCCCTCCTCCTCCACCCGTCTGTTTCATCAGGCTCTGCCTCTGCTGGAGCAGCAGCAGTAGAAGCAGCAGTCCTGCCGGTCGCCATGGCAACACTTCCTCCTGCCCTCAGTATGTGTGCATGCGGGTGGGTGTGTATGTGTGTGTGTTTGTGTGTGTAGTAAGCGGGGATAGTCTCACTACTTGAGTGCATCCACAGTGTGCATGTGTAACACTGTGAATACACAATGAGTGAATGGATGCATAAACCACACACACACACACACACTCGCTCGCTCGTTCACTCTCACAAGCTGACACTCGCTCTTTCTTTGGGCAAACATGTTTGTGAAAAAGATGCACTGTTGTACGCCGCAGCCGTCGACACACAGCGTGGAGGGAAAAAAAGCGGCTCCCAAGCAACAGTCCTACAGTAAATCTTAAAATACCTTCTGAATCCTTCTGACATGAATGAGACAAAGACAAGAGTGTGAGAGAGACTATTTTTGAGGGGGAGGCCTCCATATAGTGGCAAAACATGCAGTGGGTGGAATATCAAAGACAGGATTAGCAATGTAGCTGATTGGTTCTGGATCCACACTTCCTTTCTTGATATGGGCGAACAAACATCGCCTCATGTCTTCAGCTCTGTGGACATAAAGCTGAGGCAAAAATCAACCAGAGTGGTGCAATCCATCTGGGATCATGCCATCAGCTCCTCTCCTATGGCTTCACCTCTGGCTTCATTAAGGGATTTAAACCCATGCTGGGAATGCTGCTTAAGTGTGTATTTGTGCAGTGTGTATGTCTATGTGTGTGTGTGTGTGTGTGTTTGTGCACATATTACGCCTCCAGTGGTGTGAAATCAGCGCACGCTCTGAGGGGAATTAGATTAAGACCGTCCAAACGATTCTATTGTTAGTTTTCAGATCAAAGAACTTCATCTGTCATCAATTTGCGCTCGCGCATGGCTTCGGGAGAATGTTTCTCGGCACGTGATGCTGTTGGAGCCTGTAAATGTGTCCTGTGTGGGGTTGTGTAAAAAAGACCAGCCCCACCCAATCCCACCTCAGCTCATTTTAAATGGATGCCTGTGCACAGATGATGCAGCCCTGATATTGGTTTTGGCTGAGGAGCTGAAGACAGGCGTGACACTGATAATGGTTTGTTGTTGGGTAGGAAGTCAACATGAAGGCTGGGTTTAGAGTTAAAGGGGTGACAGTGATAGTGTGTGTGTGTGTGTGTGTGAGTGTGTGTGTGTGTGTGAGTGTGTGTGTGTGTGTGTGTATGTGTGTGTTTGTGACCTCCTACCTTCCTCCTCGCTGGAGTCTCTCTGTATATAGACAGGTGGTGCTGTGGAAGATGACCCCGCTGACCCGGAGCTGCTCTTCGTGAAAATGCCGCTGATAAACTTGAGCATCTTCCTGTCTTTAGCAGAGCCTCGTTGGCCCTGCTGTGACTGCTGGGCTTCCCTGGCAAGACCCAGGTCTTCGGAGAGGCTGTTCAGGTCACTGTTATCCAACGTGCGGCTTTTACCTTTACGTGCAGGTTTGGGGGCCTGAGTGGCAGGGGTAGGTAGGGAGGTCGAACCTGTCTTTAGTCTCTCCTTCCTGGGATTGTCTCTCATCACTGCAACCATGCCACCTCCGATTTCAAGAGGTATTCCAGCTTGAGCTTCATTCCGCAGGTCCCTCCATCCTTCGGGCCTGCTCGCCTCGGCCCATGAGGCCCTGCAGGGGCCTGGGGAGCGTGTCGGCATACGGCAGTCCTTGCGGTCGAGGCTCTGGGCTGAGGTAGGGCTGCGCTCTCTGCCCTCCCTGGAGTCGCGTCCGCGTGTGGCCACGCTGCTGTGGGACTTCAGCAGACTCACGGGCCGCTGTCCTGCTGGGCGGAGAGGAAGACTGGTCCTGGTTGGGGTGCGAGTGAGCTCGACACACACCTCGGTTGGCGACGTCATGGCAAGAGATGGAGACCTGCATTGCTTTGCCTCTGGGGTTGAAAGTGTCTTCTCGACACACGTTGAGTCAGTCTCTGCAGACTTTGTCTTCTGAGTTGATGTCCTCTCAGCAGGGGAGGGGATTGAGAGGGTGCATGGTGGCTTCTCACTTCCTTTACTCAGGACATCAACGCTGGAGGGTAGTTTGTCTTTCAGTGGGCTCAGGGCTTTTCTCTCCCCATCTTTGAGTTGATCAAACAACTTGCCTCCTTTTGCAACAGCAGCATCCTCAGCTCTTTGCGGCTGTTCTAAAACCACTCCAGCTCCATTCTCAGCCCTTGAAAGAGCTCCACCTTCACCCTCCGCTCTCGCCCCGGCCTCCTCTCCGGCCCTTCCCCCGGGCCCAGCCTCCGCCTCCTTCCCCTGGGTGCTGTTCTTGGCTTCCCCTCCATTCTCCTCCACAGCCTCTACCTTGACCAGGGTGAGGGAGATGAGGTAGGTGGTGCGTTGATGCAGGGCGCTGCCTCCGCTCATGTGGTCAGGCTTCAGTAGACACGCAGGAGATGAATGAAACCAGACCGAGCGACATGAACAGCTGACAGCTTGCCAGCGTGTTGGGATGCGGAAGAATCTGACAGCACGACAGAGACAAAAAATGTACACTGGGGGAGATTAAGTTTCTCCTTGTGAGCTACTGCAGCAGAGGGGCTATTGGTTTCATCCATCCCCCAAATCCAATCCCCCAGATGTCTTTGTTTGTGATTTTAATTTCACTCACTTGCTGTAATTTGCATTGGACACAGTAAAGAAATCCACTCTTGCTGACAACCATCAGCAGACTGTCAGTGCAGTCCAAGCAGCTCTTTTGTTCCTAGAAAACAGCCAATTAAAATCTTTCCGCTGAATATATCTGCAGCTACTAAGGCAAAAGAATCTTCCTTATGGTGTCTGATGCCTCATTCCTGATTGTAATTATTTACCTGACCTTTTTTTCTGTGGAGCACCCACATCTTATTTGTTTCTCAGCATGTCCTCTTGATTCAATTCAGAATAACAAGTGTCCCGCATCATACGTCATCAAGAATGTGATGAACAGCAGCTGTAAACTGAAAAGGTGAAGCCTTTAAAAATTCACTAGTGTCACCCTAAAAGCAGCATTGGGACAGTTCACCCAGAGCTGTGTGCAGTCCAGTCCAGATCATGGGCTCTCACTGCAAGCCTCACATGTGTGTTGACAGCAGCATCCGTGGCAGGAAGGCAGGCAGCCTCAAGGAGACGCACAGCAAGGACACTGATGAGGGCTGAAGAGGATCAGGTGGAGAAGCCGACAGAAGCCCGGGCGGATATCTGGAGATGGTTGACCGAGTCAGGGTGCGTCTGGCCATCACGCCCCCTCTCGCTGCCTCCTGGACTGCCTGTGTCCTTCTGAGCGCATCAGGCGGTGAGCATGACAACACAGAGGAGGCACAGAGAAACAGCTCTCCCGGCTGCCTCTGAAGCCTTTTAGACACTGTCGCACAGGTTCAACGAATCCAAAGCACGTCCCATGCACACACACACACACCCTCACACAGATGTGCACAGCTCTTCTCTCTCTTCACACTTGCCTTTTTCTCTCTCTCCTCCTGCTTTCACAACCACACTGATATGAATCTCCAATGTCCCTCCCTCTACATGCCCCTCCTTGTTCCAATAGGCAATCCATACAATGCAGAAAGATCCTGCTTCTCTTCTTTCCCTTTCCCTCGTTTATTCTCTCTCCCTCGTTCTCTTGCTCTCTGTTTTTCCTGCTGCTCTTCTCAGACTGTGCTGGCTCCCTGCTCTTCATTGATCATCCCTCCCATTCCCATCCCCTCCCCTCCGTCTTTCTCCCTGCCTACCGGAGAGGAGAGGAGAGGAGAGGAGAGGAGAGGAGAGGAGAGGAGAGGAGAGGAGAGGAGAGGAGAGGAGAGGAGACTCAGTGGGTAACGGCTGGTGGTAAAGCAGAAGTGCACACACACATGCTGAACCTGCTGGATGAAGGGAGAATGCAGGATAAAGAGAGAGGAAAAAGAAGGGGCAGGGATAATCAGGAGTAACGACCACTAACAAAAAAAGGATGCATGTTTATGGAGGAGAAAATACAGCCGGGCAGGGTGTGTGTTCTAAGTGTCTGTTTCCTGTCTCATTCATACAGCTGCCAGAGTGGTTTCATCAAGATCATCCTTCTGTCTTCAGCTCCTCTGTATTTGTGTGCACGTGTGTGTGTGTGTGTCTCGGTGTGGCTCCTCCTCAGTAGGAGGCTTGGCTTGTTTGTTGCTAAGGTGTTACAATCTTCCTGGCTCTGGTGGCACAATCATCTCCTCCATGTCCTTCCTCATCCTCCTCCCCTTCGTTTGGTACATTCTGTATCACAATTGCTCCCAGATTCCCTGTATCGAAATGCTGTTCTTGTGTGAGTGTTTGATTGTGTGTTTGTGTGTGTGTGGCACATGTGAGTGAAAGAGATTTCCTTTGAGTGTATTGATCTGTAGACTATTGCCTACTACGGCATGTGTTCATTAGCAGAAGTGGGTAAGCTCTGGGCTCACAGCATGAACCATGCAACTGTGTGAGAGGATGAGAGCATATTGGACATCGATAGGTGGACCACAGAAGGCAGAAAAAATTCAACACACGTAGCTCTTTCTGTGCAACAAACCTCTTAGCAATTCTCCATTTAAGTGTGTGAAAAATATAGATTAAATTATGTATAATTAAGATGTATTTATACCAGGAATTGCTGAAAATGTATCATTTATCAGTTAATCTGCACATTATAATCAATAAATTGTTAATAAATTAGTCATTTGGTTGACAAAACATCATCAAACTGTGAAAAATATCCATTACTATCTCCTAGAGTCCATGGTGATGTCATCAAACGTCTATTGATTTAATTCAGAGATAAAGCAAAGCTGCAAAGTCTCACACCTCACACTTGAGAAGCCAGAACCATAAAATGTTGTGGATTTGTCCTTGAAAATATATTTAAATGATTAATTGTTAATCAAAATAGCTGCCAATTAGTTCCAATATAGGTAGCAGCACACAAGGAACTGTTGCCATTGTGCTGTATTTGATAAACATCTATCACTTGACTTATCAGCAGGTGTCATTTCATGTTAATTACTCTCTGATTAAAAGCAAACTGAGTGATGTAAAATCAGAAGATGCCTCCCCCCCACAGTGCAGCAGCACTCACAGCCTCCCACCATCAACCCATAATACACAATCTGACTGTCCACCTGCTCAACAACCCCCCTTCTCTTCCACAGCCAGTGAGAGGGCAATAACTACTCACACTGAATACAAAAGACTCTGACAAGCGCTTCTGGCTCAAGGGGAAAACTCACGACCTGAGAGGAATGATGGCCGCAGCCTCCAACACAAAAGAAGAAGAAGAACCCTGAATAAAAGCCTACAGATAGAGGAAGCAGGGGCTTTTTAAAAACCCAAACATACACACACACACACATTCAGTGGAGTGATGATACATGTCTGCAAAATCCATTTTTTAACAAGTGCGAGGACATGACACGCCCGCGTGAGTTAAAGTGCACGGAAGGTTGCTGCAGTTCTCTGTGCTGCACGGTGAATCTAATTATTGTGAAATAGACACCCACATGTAGCGCAGAAAATCAGGTTGTCTTCAGGCAGACACTTTTTAGAAATACACACTCTTCCTCTCTCGCTCTCTCTCTCTCTCTCTCATGTGTGCACACACAAACACACACACACACACACACACACATTGACACCCATGGACGGGTGGACAGTGGCCAAGGGCAGTGGTCATGCTGGGTGATTTTTCATTTGTCCTTCACTGTGAGCTGTTCCCTTTATCTTCCCTCCTCTCAATCTCTCACTCTGCTGCCATGCTGCAGCACACCCTCTACACCAGTCACATTTCACATTTAAACGTCTTCATTTATCTCCCACAAGCACCTCACCCCTTTCTCCCATAGTCTTTCCTCTGTCGACCACGTCACACTCACTAAGTTGTGCTAAGATGGGGCCCACGTTAATTCGTTAAAATGTAATACAAGTATAGTACCATAGTAGCATTAAATGGAAACAGTCCACCACCGGATATACTGTATGTGAGGGTACCGTGTATTAATAAGAATGATGAAGTTGCAAAAATGATCTGCAACCAAACTCATTTTTTCTACTATTTTTATCTTGCCGAACCCAGAACTTGTTTGCAGAGAAGAGCTGAAAGAAGTATTTACTGACATAAAAGTGGATAAAAGGCTGGATTTTACTATGGTAGTTGTTGGAAGTAGTTTTTTATCAAATTAGCTAGTTTGGCCCAGTGTCAGGCCCCTCCATAAGGTCACAAGATAAAGGGAGATAAAATTGGCAGAGCTGCAAACAAGTCACAGATATGTGAAACATAATGAAAAGGTGTTGTAGTTTAAAAGCGTATTATGTTGTAAGAAAATAACATCCTATACTGCAAAGTGACTAATAATTGTACTCAAGTACAGTACTTGAGTAAATGAACTTGTTACTTTCCACCACAGCTCCACAAATGATTGTCTTGTTTGCATAAAATAAAACTTATACTATAACGAGTCACCTACTTTTATTTTCCTACTTTACTATAGATTCATTTTGTAGATACATGTAATACTTGTACTTTTGAATTAGAATTTTGACTTACACTTACAACAGTGCATTCTTACACATAGTGTAAACGCTTCCGCTGCTGGCCCCCACCGTTGACGCAGAAAGGTTGACGATAAAATGAAAGGTTGACGAAAAAAGGCGAGTTTAGCAGTAACACATTGTGTCACTTTAGCAAGAAACGGTGGGAAGTAGCGATATGAGGAAATGATGTAAAGCTGATCAGCTTTACATGTAAAGGCCCTGTTTGTCTGAAAGGAAGTGGCTTTGAGGGCAGTTGCAGATTGGCAGACAGGAAGTAGGTCGCACAGCAGGTTTCTTCCTGCTGCCATGGCGATGGCTGCTGAGGGATGTTGCCATTGGTCACCCGCGTCCAGAAGCTCATTGATAAATAAATGCCACTACATACCGGCCGACAGGAGGTGAATTTTTGCCCCTCAGAGTGAAATGAGAGCGAAAATGAACTTCGACTTAGGACCTTTTCCCCAAAACGACACACTGACTGACACAGGAAGCACAGAGGAAGATATCTATCACCTATGCTATCATGTTTCTCCACAGCCCACGTCTAATGTTGATGAAGTGAGTGACTGCGCTCACTGTGAAACTAAATCTGCAGTTACATTTTGCTGAGAATTTTCATGTTTATCATATCAAGAAATACAATCAAGTGAGTGTCCGGAAGGTCAGACCATGCCCCTAATTCTTAAGAATGCAGGTAATATGTTGCTTTCTTCCCTACAACTCCCAATTATGCCAAAGTCAATCATAGCAGAGCTTAGGAAAGATGAGCTTACCTTGAATACTGGTGAGGAAAACTTTAAGGCCTGAGCGCAGCTGTTGATTTTCAACCCTTTCAAACTGTTTGAAAAGTCTGTTGATTGCACTTTGGAGAGATTCATGCCTCTTGATCTCTGCTTTTATTGCAGTGGAGTACACCGATTTGCTGTTGTTGTTCATCCTGACTCATGGATCTGTTGTAAACTGAAGCAACGTGCTCGTTTCAGCCCATTTGAACTCCTGGCTGTTTGTTCCACGAGACGAACACGAACTTGAGACACACACAAGCAGCAGAAAATGAAGCGGCGTAGGTTCAGGGTGTCTCACTCTCTCTCTCTTTCTCTCTCTCTCTCTCTCTAGACCACAAAAGTCAGCTCTTGAGAACGGGTGTCTCAGTTTCCTCTGCAGGTTTGAAATGAACTGAATTCACTTCCTTATTTCAAACCATACTCTTCGCTACATGGCGGCTCCGGCTGCTGTGGTGATCATGCTCCTGTAAAGGAATCTGAGGCTGCCTCATATCTACTAGTAAAGAAACAATAATATGAAAGAGCTGTTGTGCTTGACGTTGGCTCTAGATTGAATGACACACTTTTACCACTGCAATATATTATTTTTATTGACAGCTTGGCCTATGAACAAATATCCACTTCTGTCAGCCACAGTGGTCATACATAGAGCATGCCATGCAAAGATATTTTCACTGTCCTCTAATCAGTGACCCATTTTTACACTTATCAACACACATTTTGAAATATACCATAAGCATAGCAAGAGTGAGGTGATCATATAAATATTTATACTAGTATTTGTACTACATCAGCACTTTGGTGATTGATCTGCTCATCCCAACTTTTCAGGTACATGTGGGAAACAATTTTAACCTGAATCAATACAACTCCAAAGTATTGTTATATGTCTTAAAACATATCTGAATGAGATTAATATCATTTCATGTAAATATTAAATTTTCACAGAGTTTTACACAGTGATGTTTTGAAATTTGCGCTGTGATAGACTGTGACCTAGGCTGTACCCCACCTCTCACCCACTGACAGTGACCCACCACAGGACAAGTGGTATAGCTAATGGATGCATGTTTTAAAATTTTCTGCTAATTAACATTAGTTAATGCACTAATAAGCATTCATTAACAGCTACGTAATAGCTAACTAATCCCTATACTAATCATTAACTAATGGTGTTCATGTTGACTAAGGTACTGGGAATAATTACTAAGGTAATATATACTAAGGTATGTATTATTTTTTACGTATTTTTGTAAAGACAGTATTGACATTGCTTAATACAGTAATAACTAATAGTTCAGCAGTACAGTAATTAGCATTGAATAACTTTCAATTCAATTCAATTCAACTTTATTTATATAGCGTCAAATCACAAGTCACAGGTCATCTCAAGGCACTTTACATTGTAAGGTGGGCGGCCATCTGCCTCGACCGGTTGGGGTGAGTGGACAGAGGAGAGAAAAAAGAACAGCAGGTAAAAGATATCAAGACAACAACAAGGAGCAGCAGGCTCTGGGCAGGTTGGTAGGACCAGTAACTACAGCTCCAATGCCGAGGATACCTGCAGAAAGATACAGAGAGAGAGAGAGAGAGAGAGAGAGAGAGAGGACGAAGCACAACTAGGGGA
>JAUMHL010000028.1:23574828-23590942 GCA_032362345.1 Sandelia bainsii | reverse complement strand
GGATCAGAGAGACTAAGAGTGAGGCTCTCAAATGAATTATAACTATGTTTAGGTCTGGGGTTGATTAATAAGCTTGACTTGTAGATTGCTGCTACTCCTCCACCCCGACCTGTGCTTAACAAACTTAACAAATGAAGAGGTTTGCACAGTAATCAATGCATTTTAGTAAGTACAATGTTAATGTGAATTGACATGCACATAATGAGGTTTAGAGCTCAGTCACTTCATTAAGAGAAAACATTTAATAAATATCAATTTAAGGGTAATGGTTGTTCACTTTCTTGAACTGCTTATTACTATATTAAGTATTGTTAATAACACTATATTGTTAATAATAATTTAAAAGCTAATACATTAGCTAACATGAAAACCATTTGTAGATGCATTAGTTAACTATTACTTAGCTGTTAGTTAAGGCTCATTACTGCATTAACTAATGTTAATTAAGAGGGACAGTATACAGTTTATAAATGAAGTGCGACAAGAAAAGGTCTTGTCAGAATCAGAATCAGTTTTATTTGCCAAGTATGCAAGTATACAATAATGTGTTTCTCTGTGACCTTCTCTAATGTACATATAAGACAAGAATATATAGAACAAAGAATATACATAACAATACATAAAGCAAATAGTAAACAAACATGCAAATAAGGACATCAGAACATTGTTAGTAGAATTTGAAAATCTTTAAGATGCTATCTACATTGACAGATATGAGAAGTTAGATGCAGTGAAGGAGTATGTACTCATAATGAAGAGGGGGATGACACATACGAAGTAGGGCTTACTTGCAAATTTGCAGTTTAAACAGATTTAAACATGAAATAGTATTCAAAAGTGTCAGTGCAGAGAATAATGAGGGAAATCTAACACTTTTAAAAGGAAAATATTTTCATGGTCATCTATTCTGCATTATTCAATGAGGGAGAAGGAGTAGCATCATGTTTTCAGTGTTGTAAAGTAGCAAATTACATTCATTCAAATACACTTATGTACAGCCTGATGTATTTATACTTTACTTGAGTACTCTATATGTATCTATGTTATAGTATTTTATACTTCTGCTCCACCACATTTTACACCACTGTATATATCTCACAGTTATAGTTACTTTTCAGATTATAACTTTACATTAAGACTATAGAATACATCACAGCATTAAAAATTAAACCAGTGGATCCCAGAATGTTTGGCTTATGATCTGTTCACTGCAGAACAATTTGTATTAATTTCAATACTTCAACTAGGCTGTATTTGCTGAAATTAACTTTGTACATGGTAAAATGATCATTTCTGATAGATTTTGAACAGGCCGTGAGTCACAACCTCTTCTTTGAAGGAACTGTTTGCATTTCTTGTTAGAAAGTCAATAAAATCACTATAAAGAGAGGAAAAATTACTATAACGAGATTCAAGATGTCTACAAGACCATGCAGTTCTTTATTTTGTGTCTCTGTAGTGTAGGTATCTTGCTCTTGCAAAGGATAGTTGCAGGGCTTGTTGTTTCGTAATCTCTCTGTGCTGCTGTACTTTTACTTACATTGGATTGTAAATATATGGGACTTTTACTTTGAAGTAAATATTTTTACATTATATATTTGTACTTTCACCTAAGTAATGTTATAGGTTGGATGTTTTTTTCAATCTACCTCAGAATATAGTCTTCTTCTTCTTCTTCTTCTTCTCCTTCTTCTTATTATTAGGCTATTATTATTATTATTATTATTATTATTAATAATAATAATATTGTTGGTGTTTCCGGTCTGCGATTGTTCCAGATTTTTTTAGGGTGATGACGTTACTCGACAGCTTGACGTCACGCGTGCGCCGACGTCAGATACGCCCTCTCTGTTGACCAAATACATTTGCGTCCAGACATTATCGTTCGTGAGAGCCAGACAGCACTGCTATTTTTTAAGTTTTATTCATTCGCCGGACTCAGTAGATAGAGGTTTTTCGAATATGGTCTGTGGCGGTTTCACTTGTTCCAAAAATGCGCTTTGTTCCCTGAATGTGGTTTACATGGTGAGTGTACAAAATGGATCATCATGCTAAGTTTTAGCCAGCTACATTAGCTTAGGCTAAGTAGCTTTTGAATGAAGTAGCCTAATGTTGTCTTCTCACGTTTACTGATTTCGCTTTTTGCTTCACATGGCTCCGTTTTCACACTGCAAGTGATTATTGGTATGTACCTGAATCCGATAGTTAACTTGTGTCTAAAAGCGTGACGTGTTGTAATGTAACAGTTACACTAACGGTCCATAGAGTAATGTAGAGAGTAGTTCTCTTAGCGCTTTAGCTAACCTCAGCTAGCCTGGTAGCTATCGCCATTATCTATTGTGAAGCTAGCCGGGAGGCCAGCTGACATGTTTGAATATTTTATCTTCCATAACCCCCTCCCTTATCTGTCACCTGGTGTTGTCACAACAAGATGTAATCAGCTCATATGAAAGTGTTTGTGTGGCAGTCATGTGAGTTGTGATAGTCAACACATTAGATCATGGTTAAACTGAGATCCGAAAAATAGGAACACCGCTATATTAATGTAGTAATTAACAGTCCCACTGTTCTCTAGCAAAATATTAAAGGCTGTAGTTTGTAGCATTGCATTATTGTATTATTTTTTCCCATGTTTATAGTGTTGTACAAATGTTGTAGGTGCCAAATCAGGGTATCTGCAATTCATATGTATACTTTAAATAATTACCATTTCTTTAACGTGTATTTTAGGTTTAGTAATAAATTAACAGCATTATTAGGAATTATGTAACATACAGGTGTGAAAGAGTGACATATAGGCAATGTGAAAGTAAATTAGCCTAAATCTCAACCTTTAGTCAGCGTGTGTGTTTCTCTGTGATCACTGTTGTGCTTCACTTGCATTATGTGTGTACACTTAAAATCAACACAGTGCTCACAAAAACCTAAGCAGTGTTTACAGGATAAGGTGGTGATGTTGTTGTTGTTAACCATGTGATGCGCTCCATCTGATGAACGCTGCCTCAGCTGACTCTGGTTAACTTCCTTCCCTCTTCTCCCTAAAGCTGGTTGGGCTGCTGCTGATCGGAGTAGCAGCATGGGGGAAGGGGTTCGGCCTGGTGTCGAGCATTCACATCATCGGAGGGGTCATTGCGGTGGGCTTCTTCCTGCTGCTCATCGCCATTGTTGGACTCATCGGAGCAATACATCACCACCAAGTCATGCTTTTCTTTGTATCCTCTTTAATTTCACTGATGATTATTGAGACAGTTTCAGTGAATTTGATACTGTTATTTGAAAACGTGGTTGTGTTGCGGTTTTGCTCTGCGCCATGTTGCTGCACTTTTGTTTCTTTGACATCTTCCTCAGTACATGGTTATACTTTTCATCGTTTTCCTCTTCCAATTTGGAATTTCCTGTTCCTGCTTGGCAATGAATCGTGGGCAGCAGGTGAGGAACACTTAGTAAATAATATTATGTCTGTATAACTAAATTATATTCATTTGTGTAACTCTTTACAAGAAATTAGCTTGATTATATTCATCTTATTCACTTTTTCAGGAAGCACTTCTAAACTCTGCTTGGAAAATGTTGGACAATGAAACCAAGACAGGCCTGGAGACCCAGCTGGACTGCTGCGGGCTGCTCAACGTAACCTCCAGCCGTGCACAGTTTGATCAGGATTTGCAAAACTGCCCTGCTGTACGTTTTCACTGTCACATTTTTCATTGTTGCATCCATTAGAAAAATCAGAAAAACACTCCTCCTTAATGTAAAAGCTGCTCCAGTAGCACAGCTGTTCACTTGAGTACTTATGTATTTTGTTTGTTTCATTTGTTCGGGTTGCCAGTATGGTCATCAAATAAGATGCTGAACTGTTCACTTGCATTGTTGAGAAATATTGCCGCCAATATTGCATTTACAGTATGCCCCACTGAATAAAAGCTAATAAGCTCAAAACCAGTTGATTCATCCTGTTGAAGACTAAAGATCACCTCCTCTTTTTGTGCCTTTCACATCAGTCATGCAAAACGAGAGGTTTCTGTTCCACCTGCGGGGATATGATGCTGTATCATGCAACAGAGGCTCTGAAAATCCTCGGGGGTGTGGGACTTTTCTTCAGCTTTACAGAGGTCAGTGTCTGGTCACTAAACCCACATCTGCTACTTTTTCATTTAATACAAATGATTTGAATGCTTGCAGTACTTGTCTAATGACTTTCTGAAGGGTCTTCTCACAGTTTTTTGTCAAATACATCAAATAGTACAGTGCTGTGAAAAAGTATATTTTATTTATTTTTCTGTATATTTGTCACATTTAAATGGTTCAAATCATCAAACCAATTTTAATATGTAAAATAAGAAATCAGGGTTGCAAATACTTACTGTATTATATAAGCACTGTATTGTAGTTACTGTCTTCTGTGATTCTGAAAATACACTTTGAAGCATTACTGATCAGACTCAGAAAAGACACAACAATTATGAAGCATGTGAACGAACGTATGCAGGTAAGGTTCCGAGACGTTCACATACAGTATGTGTTGCTGTTATACTTCAACAATGGAAGTATGTGTCTGTAAGGGGCAGTGTCACATTGGCCACTCTTTAACTTCCAGTTACCCATAACACCCTTCTCTGCATAGGTCTGCACAGATGTTCATGTGTGCCTACGAACAAGCATGATATAGTACTTAGAGATTTGGTCTTTATGACCTCTGAAAATGTGTGGCCTGCTGCTTGTATTGAAAGCTTCAAACTGTAACTGCAAGCTAGAGTTAACATGAAACTCGAAATCATCCCAGTTTTCTCCGCCCAGCCCCACCTCTCCCTGCTCTGCTACACTTTGCACAACCGTTCAGTTTTAAGTCGTTATATTACAAGGTTGAAGATACTAATTATGTATCGCTCAGCTTTTACAGAGCAGACTGTAGCATATTAAATTCAGACCTTTCGCTGTGTGAAAAGGAGCTATGCTCTGCATGTCTTTCTCTTTTCTGTCTGCTCCAACACACAGCCAACAGAAAAAGAAAAAAAAGGAAGCGGCATCTTTTAGCACTTTACAGTTAAAATCTATCGAGCCATGTTTCCAGAAGAAGTCTGAGGTAGAGGAGCAACCTGCTTGATCATCTGCTGCTTGTATACATGGATTTACAATAAACATGTTACTATTGAACATAGTGCTCTAAGAAAATATTGATAGTATCACAACATTGTGTTGTGTGATACCCTCAACTCTCAAAAACACTGTACTGATTTTTGATAATAATTTACACGTGAAGATTGATGCCAGATAGGCGTTTATTTTGTCGTGCGTTTAAACCCCAGGCAGTTAGTTGGCAGTGTTGTGTATGTTGTGATTTTTTTTTACTCAGAATTTATGTTTATGATGGTGTTTTTTTATACTGTCACAGTTTTCCTAAAAAGAGATTTTATAACGTCTCAATATGTTGCCTTGCTTACAGTATGGCAATGTATTGCTATACATACAATTGTAACCCCTGTATCATGACACGTATCATATCGACAGATTCTTTCCAATACAGAACCTCAATAGAACACTTAAATGTGTTCCCCAACTAACCATGTAACCTGATTGCTCTAATAATTAACTTACTTAAGTTCATGTAAATGCACAGTTTGTGGTGACACAGCATCAGTGTATTATCATTTCCTTGCAGACAGAATATAAAGATGCAACTTCTGTTTCTTCAAACCCAGAGAGAAGCCTGTATATTTGAGTTCTGCATTAGTTCATTTTTTGGTGCACTTTTTTTTCCATGTCTGACCTGTGTAATCCTCCACTCACAGATCCTCGGAGTGTGGCTCGCTGTACGCTACAGAAACCAGAAGGATCCACGAGCCAACCCAAGTGCTTTCCTATAGTCCGTTCCACGTACACAGCCCGGTGCCACAGATGCAGTTTGACACACTGGTACACACAGAAAAACGCACATCTAGAGGCAGACACAACACAGTCTTACCCCATCCACAGCCACACAGAATGGACGAGCGCATCAAGCACCTGAGAGAGAGAGACACACACACACACACCTTGACCTGAGACTGAGAAATGACAGGGCTCAAGCTGGAAGAGCTGGCTACTCATGTATGAAAGGATGAGTTGTAATACCAAGAAGCTCGACTTGTTGGTATCACGACCCAGCCTTGATTTGAGTAGCAGATCTCCTGATTATGGCCTGCTGGTTTTCAACTACGTAACAAGCTGATGAGACATCTCTGCATGTGTCCCACACCTGCACAAACAAAGGGCCTCTGTCTTTCACGTCATTCCACGCACCAACCAAAAGACTGTGGCACTCAACTTGTATGCACCTTGAAATTTACCCTCTCGTCTCTAATGTAGTGCCACCACTTAACGACAGACATATTCCTCTGGTCAGTGCAATCAGTGATGTGTAGAACTGTAAGCCCACGCATGTCCAGTAAAGACATACTGGACTTGTGGTGTAAAATAGTTTTTGAAATGTATGTTGTTTTTTTTCACATGGCACTAATACCGGAATTTAACAGGTTTAGGAAGTTGAGATAGATGTTAGATGGTAGCGTAGTTGCTAGTCATTCAGATATTTATGAACTGTAACTGAGCCAGCTAACTTTTAACAGTCAGAGATGTTAGAATGCCAGTGGACTGCAGCCTTGATGTTGTACATAAGCTATAAATACTGTAGTTCTCAGAAAACATTCTCGGTGGCTTTGCCATGTACTTGCTCCTCTAGTTTGGAGGTTTGCCTGCATAGTTGAGGTCACAATAATCCACATTTCCTGTATTTAATATGTCCTTTTGTGTCACACAGTGATGTTGCTTAGAATAGAGTCTGGTAGTAAAAAAAAGTGGATTGAGGTACGTATCAGCTCCTCCTGTGTAACTGGAAGAAATCACAAAAATGAAAACGTTAATGTGGTGATTTGAAGTAATTGGGCGAATTTGGTCTAATTGTTTAGCGCAAACCCAGTGTTTTTATATTGTTCATTGTGAAAACGTGGTCTTGGTTGCGATTATCACTTTACATTATTATTTTGAAGACTTTTGTTGAATGATTTTATTTGCCTAATTGTGTTCTCCGTTGCCATCGGCTCTTTTTGTTCATCAGTGTTAAATGCTTTGTAAAGAAACTTAATAACAAATACATTTCATGATTTATTTAAGGTTGATGATGATGCATTAGCCTGAAATTCCATTGTAGTTTTGATGGTGTCATTCTTAGTATTGTTTGACACTTCCTGGCGATAAATCACTGCTCCTGAATTATTTCTTTTAAGGACTAACTCAAAATGTAATTATGTGTCTTACTTGAACCTGTCAACTTTGCTGATGTGGATTTTCTGCTGCTGGCATTAAAAAAAATTGACAGGTCTTAAGCATTATGCCGTATATTACACCTCACTTTAAATTTGTGTGCACTTGTTATTCAAATGTATCTTGAATTTTTGAGACTTAATTTTCCAAATAATAAAACCTAAAATTGGGAACTGTTTCCGTCGAGTCATTGTCTGAGTACACATGATGATGTTGATGGTGATGTCATCGGTTGTCTGACCTGCACTTTGAAGTTAATTTCAATTTGAAACATGGGTACATGTACATTCTTGTGTAATTATGTTTCAGCATTGCGTCTACAGATGCAAAAAGACCTAAAAAACTGAAAAAATGGGATATTAAAAAGTCAACTTAAAGATTTCATTAACAGAGGTCTTTTTCTAGCCTATAGGCAGTAATCTTGTAATGTTTCTGTAATGTAGCAGAAACTGTTGGTCCAAACTCTGACCTTAAATTCATTATTTTGGTTAATTGGTCTGTGCATCTGTTCATACATCCGTCTTCTGCTTTCCAGCTCAAAGTCATGTAATGACTAATTATGTCATCAGGAATATAATTAACTAATTACAAATATGAAATACATGTAAATAAATGGACTTGCTTTCACAATGCTGCTCTGCTATAGTCCTGACTGGTTTTTATTGATACCCTTCATACTTAAATTGAATCCTGCTGAAACCCTGTCTACCTTTCACCACATGATGGCACTGCAGAGTCTGCAGCTGCCATCCCCCCCCCACCCACCATTCACTGGTATTTCAGCCCTGCTCTGACGAGGGTAAATACCTCAAGACAAGCAGGGAATAAAATACAGAGGTGCTTCTTTTCAGTGACTGTTGTCATTCTGATGGGATGTGCATAGAATCAACATGGCAGCTGTAAAATGAATTTGCCAAAGCAGTAGGTTTTGATTTCCTGTGATACTTCTTCAGAAGGCCATTAATCCCTTCAGCTGGGATGAGTCCAGCAATGTGGGGGTGGATAGAGGGGTGGTGAGGGGAGAGCAGAAGGAGAGCTCAAGAACATAGTGATAAGGGAATAGAGATAAGGATCCAGATACCTTTCAACCAAGGTTGTTCTAAATGAGGATAAACAGCTCCTTTGCCCTCATCCTAATGGCCCATGGCAGACTGTTACCATCGCCAGTACCCCCCCCTCTTTCAGCAAAGGCGTGGACACACCCTGCCAGGGAGCACCTGCAGCTTCACTTTTCCTGAGGTGCAGGAACATTTATGTAAGTGAAATGTGCCCGGTCAGGACTTTGGGTCTTGAATGTTTCCGGTGTCCAGGGACCAGCATTATGAAAACTGCAACACACATTGCATCCCCCTATCCTGTCAGCGTGCTCTCCTGAGGGCCCAACGCCAGTCCCCACCCTGTGATGCATGTCCATATGCCTGGTGTATTAGCTTGGAGAAGCTGTGGAGAATCACACCAACAGGGATGACCATCTGTCCTCTTACAGATATAGCATGGACTCTGCAAGTGCATGAAGACAGGATCTTAAAACATTTGGTCCATTATATCACAGCGCTGTGGTGAATGGGTTTTACACGGTTTTGTCCTATATGCAGAACTAATTATATATAGCTATCAGCATAGGGCATGATGAGGCAGCACTCAGATCAGCAGGAACCAAAACATTGTTTCCTAGAATAGTTCTGTGTACAGTGGTGGAAGAATATTAACATATTTTACTCCAATATTAAAATGTAAAAGTACTAAAGCTCCTGCTTTAAAGACATATGTAGGTGGTTTACTTGACATATCTCAAGGCTGAAATGATGTATTTAACATGGAAGGGTGAAAAAAACAGTAACTCAGGTAAACAAGAAAAAAAATAATCATGAACTAATATAAAATAAATAAATCATAAATAATACAGGGCGGTTGGACCACATTGAAGTAAATATTGCCATTCACTTCTGTCTTCTGTAGAGGCATCAGATTATTGTATGTCTCTCAAAGCTACATTTTTACAATGAACAAATTCAGCTCAAGCCTTTACAGTGTCAAATAGAACTTCTCATTTCAACGTCAAATATGAGTGAAAGCGCTGCCTCACGTTTTATGTCAAGTCAAAGAAATCAATTTGTTCTTCTAGCACAACTGAATGTTATTTTGGTTAAATGTTGCATGTTGTCTAACCTTGTCTTAGTTTTGTTGATTATGATCTGTTTGTTAGGCTGTTGTTGTTTAAACTTATAAATTTATGTCTTTATTTGGATGAATGCTGTGAGTTAAAATCAACAACAACTTCGAAATGTAAAAATTTAAAACCTAGGTATTTACGTTAAGTTAATAAAACAGATTGGCTGGTTCCACAAAAATTCCTAAGTGACAATGTACAGTGCACGTAAAGTAGATATACTCAAGTAAAGGCTACAGTAGAAGTCAAGTTATACTTAAATAGTGACTGCTTGCTTTGTACTGATCATTAATTCACATACAGAAAGAGGAAATGTGTTTTTACTAGGCTACCGCACATCCCCGTTACAATTGCTGCTTCAACACTGGGAACTTCCTCTTACAATGAGATAGCGGAGGACAAACCCATGTGGTTTGAACTGGTCTGTATTTGGATCTAGATTCTTCTCACAAGCTCTGCGAGGACAAACAGGAAAGCAAATCATTCTCATCAGTGAGGAGGAGACAAACAGGTCAATATGGTCTATCAATAATGAAACAGAGCAGGGATGCATGCTTTTAGTCGTCAGATGGAAGGCCAGTGGAGGGAGGTATTCAGAACAAGTCTTAAAGTGGTATTTCACCTTAATAATTAAATTTAATAATTAAATTTTTAATACTTTTACTTCCCCCTGAGTTAAAATCAACAAGTTATCTGGTTTTGGGAGTCTGATGTCTTACCAGTGGTGGAAGAAGTACTCCGATGATTTACTTACTAACAATTTATTATACTTTTGGGTAATTTAATCAAACTCCAACTACGTGTACAGATACAGTAAATATAAAGCTAAGAATCAAGAACAATATTTCTGTGGATCAGGAATACGAAGTAACATTCAACTAAACACAGTAAGGTACCTCAGATTTGATGTACTTTACAGTACTATCCTCCACTGCTTCTTACATCTCACAACTATCCACATGACCACTTATACTGAATCCTAACTCCTCCCAGTTTTTTTGTTTATAATTTTGTTCTTTAGTATGAACCTTTTTTAATTAACATGAAATATTACCATAGCTCCTTATTTATATCCACAGAGAAAACCTCACACATATGATTGATTGTTCTGTAGCTAAGTGCTGCTGCACTGGGGGGTACTGTATCTGTAGGTGCCAGATAGTACACGGAAAGATTAGTGAGTAGCTCTCATCTCATTTGAAAAACTGAAAAAACACATATTTACGATCTATTCACAAGAGCTCAAATGGTTAACTAAAGGTAATGGATACAGTATTATTGAAATAACTAAATGAGTGTAGATTAGCTTGACTAGAGCAACTTAAACATTAGCAACTTCATCATTCTGTATGAAAGAAATATTGTACAAACATCCAGTTGAAAATCCCCCCCAAAAATGAACCAGGGCCAAAGATGAGGAGGGATGTGAAACTGTCTTGGAAAGGAGCTGGAGAGAGGAAGAAAGGTGAAGCGAGAAAGGTGAGAAATGCAGGTTCACAGTACATTAAACAGAAATGTGACTTCCTGCTGTGCAGACATCACTGTGTAAATGTGAGCGGCGTACCCTCATTTCATTTCATACAGACTTTTTCAAAAACGATCATTAGCATTTACCACCAACCCTCCCCACACACAAAGCATCATCAGAAAATAACCCTCCCACACAATGTGCTGCTGTGCAGTCATACATTACATAGTGCACCTCCAGGACAGTTTAGTTCTGTGGTGTGTACTAATGCTAATTTGTGTCATTATGTGACATATGTGACCTGACTGCTCTGTTGGTGTGGTGGTCAGAAGTCTAATAACATACAAAGGGCTACTTTAATGACCCCCTTCTTAATCAGTACACACAACGTGTGTAGCACCTCATAGACATACAGTCTGCATGTGTTACGGAACAGTAGAGTTATAGCTGAGGTGTGGCGTTGCATCTCAGATGTCGCATGCTTAAAATAAATCAAAATAAAACTGTAACAAGCAGCGTGTGAAAAATCAAGATCAAGATCAAGGTGATTTCTGATTTTGTGGGAAGTGTTGCTACAGTACAGAGGAGAATGCAGAGTGTGAGAGCAAGGTGATGAGGCAGCATCTTCTCTGTAAACTGCAGATTAAAGTGACCCCTGGTCAGGTGCCTCTAATGTTTCCCTAATTATCTTGTCTTGGTGTCCTGATAAACAGTTTCCTCCTCTGCTGTCTGCAGCGCCATTAACAACTTCAAACCCTGACGTGACGACGCGCACGCTGACGTTTGTCTCTGTGTGGAGAGATTCTGTCTTTACCACAGTATGTTGAACAGCAGCAGTGTCAGCTTAGTGAGTGAGTGATTCCACAATGTATCTTTTATAAAGAAGTTTCACTAACTTTCACACTCAAAATGAAAATGAAAATGAAACATGTAGGGGGGCACGAGGCAAAAAAGAGCTGAGGGCCCAAGTACTGGTCAAAGAAAAGGTCAACAAGGAAGCATTTTTGTGGGGCCACAGGCAATTGCCAGGTTTATGTCCAGGACTATTCCTTGGCTGGGTTTTGGCTCATTGTCAGAGTAACTAATTAAAGCATAGAAACATTTATCAACCACCAAAATGATGAAAAGAGCTTTAGAATATTCTAAGAGAAGATTTTACCATGCACAGATATGAGTGGGGGGAGTCCGCCTCACTGGTAAAACAGCAGACAGCCTCCATTCGAATGACAGAGGGGGCAGCATTTGTTCACAGGGTGGGGTCGGCCTGAACGTAGCCTTATTCTCAGCAAAGAAGCAGAATATGTCAAAAGGCATAATGCCCAGACCTTCAACTCTGCACCAAAATGTAGTTCCAGGCAGCGTAGCAAAGGTTTTGAAACTGCATTTAGAGCTTCATACTGGGAATTTCAGAAACAAGTAGCTGAATAAATAAATCATGAAAATCCAAATAGTTAAATGGGGTATGGAGAGAAGGGACTGCACTGCAGATACAGTGGTGTTACTAGTGTACAGAACTTAAACTAAAATTTTGAGGTTTACTTAAGTATTTTCATTTTTTATTTTGCTTCACGACATTTGAGAAGGAAATATTGTACATTTTACTAAAGAGTAGGAAAGTTGTGATTCTAATTTCAGCCTCATTTTAGTTTCTGTTTTGTTTGATATGTTTCTCACAAGAAGAAATAGGTGAGACGGGGTCATCCTTCAGGTGTAAGGGAGATACAAGAGAGATGACTCCGTTTTTTTTGGGGGGGGGGGGGGTTATAGCAATGCTACTGTGGAAAGTGTGAGTCTATGGTATACACTGTACTTCCCAATACAGCAGCCTTGCAATAAATTCTTCCATTTAAGAGGATTATAATGTTCAGTGTTTAGTGTAAATTTTTTCTTTCATTTTGAAAAATGAGGGGGACAAAAAAGCAGCCAAGACTCTGTCTCACATTTTCCCCCCTTGTCTGCCTATTTCTAAATAACATCAGGAAAGAAAAAGATAGAGAACACACTTAAAGGTTTTTGTAAAATGGTGAGATAAGATTTTTTAAAGAGATTTAAAGTGTGTAGCTCACAGACTACAGGAGCCCTGACAGGACAGAACCCCCCCTTTGTTTGGCAGTAAAGACCTGACTGAGGATTTAACTCTGCCCACTGGCTCATAAGGAGTCAGCAGGTCTGCAGTGTGGGTCAGCCTGTTAGTATCTGTACAAGTGATGCAAACAATGTTAAACTCTAAATACTCTCAAATGGACTGTCAGTCAGCCAGTGGAGAGAGAGCAGAGCCGGGGTCACTCTGTGAACAGAGCACTTCTTCTACTTCACCTGCTCTCACACACGTTATACGGAGATTTACTCGCACACACACACACACACACACACACACACTAATATTAGCACAGGTCCAGTTCGTAGTTCGCGGGCTCCCCGTGCATGTGGCCGCAGCGCTCACGTCAGCAGCGGCGGGTCGGATCAGATCAGCACGCTGGACAGCGGCGCCTGCTCGCTGCTGCTGCTGCTGGGAGCGCGGAGAGCGACACAACACCCTACTGACTGACACAGACGAACAGGTCGAGGAAAAAAGAAACAAAACGACGGCGTGTGCACGGGAGGACAGTCGACGTTTCTTCTTCTACTACTACTTCGCCTCCTTCTTCTTCTCTGGTCCGGAAGTAGCTGCTGCGTTGGTTCAATCGACCATTTCGAGGAGGGAAAATCAGCGCCAGCAGCATCATCACCACCACCATCTATCTGATCCAATAATCAATGCCATTACTGCTGTGTAATCGCTCACGGATGCGAAGACATCTTCATGCGTCTTCCTCGTCTTTCTCTCCAGCTAGAACCATCGCAGGGTGCCTTTCTTTTTTATTCTCATTAAGACTATTCTGCCTCAACCCTTTTTTGTCTTTTTTTTTTTTTTTTTTTTGCTTGCTTGCGATGAAATGCTGATGGACATCGAGCTGGGAAACATGGGGCTTTCGGGTGTTTTTGTGTCGCCGCGTTGCCAGCTAGACTTGTGGTGAGACCAAAAAATAAAATGCAAATGAAAAGGATTGTGTCGTTGATCTCGACGACTTGGATTGTAGGGCTGGATGGTGAGGATTGTTCGTGGATCAAGCAGAGGCTTTACAAAGAGGAGATGAAATAGAAAGAGAGAGAGAGGAGAAAAAAAGGGGGCACTGAAAAATAATAATATACATCTTCTAACCAAACCCAAACTTCCATTTGATCTTCTTTTGGATTATGATTCTTGACAAGAGTCCCAGATGTGACTGTGTGGATGGCATGTCGTTGTGTTTTACATCCCATCTTCTGTTTCCTGGCTCCGGGTTGCTCTCTCCTCCACTCGTCCACTCTCTCGCAGTCTTCTGCTTTGGGTAGCAAAACATGTAGAGGCTATTTTCTGCTGCAAGCCCAGTGCATCTGAAAAAAAGAGGGGGGCGTCTTTGAGAGCAGCGGGGGAAGAGAAATGGACCGTGGAAATAAAAAAACAACAAAAAGTTGTCATGTTTTTTGGGGGGGGTTTTGTTGTGGTTTCGGGTGGAGGGGGGCTGCTGTGGAAGATGCATCAAGACAGCGTTTGCTGAGATGTTTGAGTAATGAATATTGAAGGAGAGTGTCGGCCAGCTGAAAGGGAAAAATCTTCATCCGCATTGGCTTCGACACTCATGCCATCAGTGGGGAGAGAGCCTTTATTTCTCTGGACTTCTAATGAGGCTAAGAGTTGTGTTGTTACAAGAAATACTACAATAAAAATGAACACATCGCACCAACAACAGTCATAATAATAATTATTATTATAATAATATCAGAGAGGGGGGAGAGGAGACCAAACACTTCATTTTTTTACTCCAGTCTGGCGGATTCTTCATGTAGCCCAACATGTTCAAGTATCGGATCCGCATGTTTTTTAATGAACTGAAAGTCCTGGTGTTTATGCGATCCGATTCGAGACAGTCCGGCTCAGACGCAGAAAGACGCTCCGGCACCACCATGCGCGGTCTGGGGATGGGCGGCTGCGGTTGGCCGCCGTTCGTCGACTGCCATTCCCGGGATGACGAGGAGGAGTACTACGGCAGCGACCCGCGGCCCCGGAGCTTGGCGTTCGAGGACAAGGAGCCCAAGCAGCTGCAAGTGGGCCTGGACGCCGTGTCCCTGGCCAGCACCGCCAGCAGCCTGCGGACCCCCCAGTGCCGGATCTGTTTCCAAGGCCCAGAGCAGGTAGACGTGCAACGGGGGGAATGGTTACTATTAATGCTGGTGCCACGTCCTGCGTTCACGGCAGACAGACAGACAGACAGACAGACAGATTGTTTGTTTGTGTGCTGCACAGAGGCTGTGGGTGCTGTGGAGAACCATTTCACTGTGCATGTGTCACATAGAAGTTGGTTGTTGGAGTCACACTGGGTCCTTCATTCTAATCTGCCATTTTGATTTTTTTTTGGTCATACAGCAAATCACAAAGGGTTTCTGATTCAGTGAAGCTACTACAACCATCCTGTCCTACATCTCTGCTCTCTCCCTCTCTCTCTCTCTCTCTTCCTCCCACCCACCTTCCCTTCAAATAAAGAAAAAAAAGACAATCTACGGCGAGGCCTAGGATTCTGACAATCGTGTAAAAATAGTAAAGCCTGAGCCAGAAATCACAAATGTGCCTCAGATGCTTTGACAATCTGCACAGCACTCACCAGCCTCTATCCTTACAGCCTTAATTTAGAAGCAGTAATCGTCCCTTTTTATCTTCTGGAAAGATGATTTCACAGCGATCTGATTATCTAAATAACACTGTTTTCATAACTAAGCTAATCAGTGGTGGAGAGGCAGCAGTTCCCACACGTCTGAAATCCGGCCAGCATAGCAACAAAGAAAGTTAGCCAATTAGGTCTGCAGGATGACAAACAGAGTGAGAGGGACTGAATATGCATGAGTCACAATCGTTTTGGAAATGTAAATCAACTGTCCCCACGTCTGCGGGTGACACAGAACAGGATGCTCAACTATTGATCTTGTGATGATGGCTGTTCCAGGCCAGACAATGGTGTTGACTCTGATGATAAATGACAAGTTTAATTAATTTGTCATTCTTTTTTTTTAATATCTGTATATCAGTCAAAAGTTTGGACACACATAGGAATGACCATGTTGTTCATGAAAAGATACATGTCTTCAGTTGTGTTACCATC
>JAUMHL010000028.1:23561732-23574728 GCA_032362345.1 Sandelia bainsii | reverse complement strand
TTTGATGTTATGAAATCTGCTTTTCTTTCACAAACATGGTCATTTCTATGTGTGTCCACACTTTTGACTGGTAGTGTGTATGTATATATTTGTCTTCAGTGCTTGATTTAGTGCATCTCATTGGTCGGTGGCCAAATGTTGGTCTCACCAGATGTGCAGAAACCTGTGCCGCCTGGCTCAGCAGGTATTCCTGAAGCCTGAGATAATTAGAGACACTGTAAATTCTGTAGGAGCACAGACGGATATTACCATTTTGTCACTTCCCTAAGATAGGCGTGTGGTGTTATTACGGCCCATGTGCTAATGTATGACATCTGCCTCAGAGTTTCTATTGTGAGACATAGTAAACTGCAGAGCCACAGGACAGTAGAAATTAGTTTCCGGCCTTGTTTTCAATGTTGCAGACAGGGATCGATCCCAGGTTGCCGTCTTTCCCAGCTCAAACATCACTCCTTAATAAAAGGTTGATGCGTTGGGCTTTGGGCTCTCCGGCAAGGTGACTCATCGTGCAACATGGCTCTGAGCTGTCTCTTTTAGCTGCACACAAAGAGCGAGCAAACAAAGCACTGAGGGAAAACCTGGAGACTGTAACACTACATCAGCTCCTCACTCTGATGTTAGCTTAGTTTTTGCCTCCACTGCACTCAATTTTCTGCTTCTGCTCCGTGCAAAGGTGAAGTGCCTCATACCTCCTCGGGCGCAGGGTGGGGGGTGGGAGCCACACGTTTGCCATTTTATTGTTATTTCATTATTCAAGTAGGTCACAACAGGGGCCGGGATCATGTCGCTGTCAGTGTGCCAATTACCTGCAGACATAATCACCTTGCTCTGTGGGCTGCATTGAGTAGGAGTCCTTATTAACTGTCTGTCAAAGGTGTCAGTGTGTGCCACGGTACAGTAGCTGAGCCGCTGGTTCCACTTAACGCTGTCCAGATTCACAGAAGCAGTGCCAGAGCCTGCTGGAGGGGCCTGCCTGTGTTAGGTTTGCACGGAAACACTGACATGGTGGAGTAAGGAGGGGTGGCGGTGGTGGCAACGGTGGTCACCCCTTCCTGCCCTTTTTCTTGACTAGTACCCAACCGTGTGTTTCCACGGGGGCGCACAGTCTTAGAGCTCAGGGGTCACTTCCAACGTTTTTGTCTAAAGGTTAGAGCTGAGGAGGAGGAAGACCGTTTTCCAAAGTACTGGAAGTGACACAATGAATTAACACCTTCATGCTCCGTGAAGTGGCTGTGAGGGACAAAGCTGAGCAGGATGTGTGTCTGTGTGAGCCTGTGGAGGTTTTGAGTAGAGATAAGTCTGGTGTAGAGCTGCAACTAACAATTGTTTTCATTATCGATTAGTTGAGTTTGTCAGACTGAAACCAGAGAGCCAGAAATACTGATTTTACAGTGATATCAAACACTGGAGAAACATTACTGTATTTTATTAGACAGATACTGTAGATTGATTTATTACAAACACACGTTCACCTCAAGCTTTGGGTCTCTGACTGTAACTTCACCAAATATGTAAGATCACAATGTGAAAAGCATAGTGTGACACCTTTAAGGGTGTTGGGAACTGTTGCAGAGAAAAGCAGCTGTGTATAAAAAGGTGTTTCTATCCATGAAACCCTTCAATCAAAAAATATAACATTCGTTAAACCACCTCTTGTTGCATAATTATGATGATCTAACTAAAATAGTTAGAGAAATAACCAGGTACTGTATTCTTCATAATTGTAAGGGAGACTTAGTTTAATTTGGATAAATCTTCTTTCCACCGTGAGGAATATGAGATTTTGAAGCTGTGCCAGATCTAAATGAGCTTGACGAGACATTTTACAAATAACCCTAATCAGCTTGCTTTGAGCAATCTGCAGCCTGGTTTTAGGGAGTTGAAGAAGAACTGCTGAACCAAACCGTAGAAGCATAGTCAAAGTGTCAGTGCACTAAAATCCCTGCCAGAATTTTTTGCTTTTAGTGTTGCACTATCAAGCAGGTTGGTGTTTCTGCCTAAAACGTTTGTCTTTTCATAGAATTTTGCTTGTCGTGTCTAAAATACATCCTAAATACCTGGCAGTAGTTTTTTAATACCTGACTGCTGTAAAAAATACCTAAAAAATCAGAATTGTTCCTTAACTTAATTATTAAAATATTTGCAGAATATATTTTGTTCACCAAGTGATCGATTAATTGACTCATGATTTCAGCCCTAGTTTAGTTTCTTTATTACCACAAATATTATTTTGTAATTTGGTCCCACACCCTGCTACTACAAATACTCACTGGACCACCAAATGTGTATTCATCCACTGCTGAAAATAGTCCCCAAAAAACGCACCAACTACTCCTCTTTCTTTTTGGGATAACCATGACCTGGATGACTGAGAATCTTCACAAACATACTCCTCTTTAAGTAACGTTTGATAAAAACTAAGGCACCCAGTTGCTTTAGCAAAGTATTCAGCGTTTAAAAAAAATACATTAAAAAAATACATAAAAAATGTATATAATATTGACCTGTTTTTGTCCAGATTTATATCTTCAGTAAGAACCAGAGCTCCTGTGGGGTGAGAATCACAATCATCTAGAAAAAGTCAAAGTACTTTGAGACAGAAAAGCAAATTGCTGACTTTTTTCCTCTCATGAGGTCTGTTGGCAATAACAAAAATACAGATATAGAACTTCAGTCTAAGGTTTTAACATTTAGAATGAGCTGCTTTAAGAGTGATGTTTAAATTTTTAGTATTTTTATGAGCACATCCTCTTCGTCCAGATGTGACCTTTCATCCTTTTTCGTGTTTCATTGCCTTCAGGTAAAGGTGCCTGACTCTCAAATGGGAAAACCTGCAAATGGAAAAGAATTACTTTGATATGTTTTACTTACATTTTCACAATAAGTTAGTTTCAGTTAATTGATCATATTGACTTGATTTAAATAAAAGAGCTTGTTGTTTTCTCCCCAGGGTCTACAGAAGTATTAATGTAAAACTTTAGCACATGAAACATGCCTGACAGCTTCTTATAAGCACTATAACCTTTCCTAATGAAGAAACAGTGATGACTGGACACATGTGCAGTGAAAATCCCTTTGGCTGCCATGTGACTCTGAAATCTGGGCTCTTGTTCATCATTAGTGGAAGAGCTCCAGCAAATGCTCGTCTTGATTTTCGCTTAAGATGAGAAAAATGTAGAGAGAATCATCCGTCATCACACGTATCACATTGTTCTGCATAAACAGCCTCGGTTGAAGATAATGGTGCAAAATCATAATCACAGTTTTTAAAGGTCTCTGTGTTTCACTGTGTTCTAGTTGGTCATGACATTAACTTTCTCATCCCAGCCTGAAAATGTTTCCTCATAACACACACACACTGCTCTCAACAACAGCTTGACATTTTAGAAATGTTTACTTTCATATTGTTTTTATTTAGTTCCTCATGTACTTGCGACCTTCTCTGTGTTATCTTTATAATGTCAACAGGAGACTTATTTTAAAGTTTATGAGTGGCATGTGGCTCATCTAACACACCCCGTCTTTTATACAGTGGGACACTTGGAGTCTTTTATTATAAGTGGGAAGGTCAAATGACTCAGACAGGGAATGGTACAGTACTGAGAGAGAAAGAAACACTGAAGCATTATAGGTGTCAAAGCAGTTCTTTGATGTACAGAAGCTGTATTGATTATGCCTGTAGGTAAGTCTCTGGTGAGTTAATAATATTGCTAATAGTAGTAATAAACAATAGTGCCCCTAAAGGCCCCAGCTTTACTCTATTTCTATCTACATAATTTGATTAATGCCAAATATGTAAGACATTTGCACCGCTAAAGTAGCATATCAACTCTGACAGGTGCACCATCCAGCCTGTCAATTTTTTTATTTTATTTTAACTGTTTCATGGTCGACGTTGTAAAATGAAATTGCGTACATTTTTAGTAATTAGTAATTAACACTGGTAAGTTGGTATTATTGTAGCCTTACAGTACTCATAGTAGTACTTAAAGCCTACAACCAGCAACTACTGTTTTATTATTAGGAATGCATCTGGCAATCATTTTATGTAATAATCAATTAGTAGTATAGAGTGTAGACAGTGTCAGAGAATATTGAAGAAACGCCTCTTGCTAGCCGGCGCCTCCTTGGCTCAATGGTCGGAGGTAGTCCCAACCCAACCACTTCCTTGTCCGCCTCCTTTTAAAACACAGCGATAAATAGATAACTACATATTTCTATCAATTGTATTTATCTAAACAACATAAATGCGAATGGAACTTAGCACGTGCAGTGCATGATGGTTACATACTGAAACTGTCACATCTGGACACAAAACTGTAACGTTTGACACTTACACAAGTATGAACTCATTGATTTCTACATGTGGATGTGGAAGATTTTGATTTATTTAAAGGCACCTTTGATGGAATGAGTAATAAAAATGAAGTAACAAGTAATGTAACATATTACTTTTGTTGATAATTGGTAAAATAACACTGATAACTAGCTGGTAGATTACAGTGTGGTCAGTGTTGTAATGTTTTTATTGTATAACAGAGCAAATTGACATGGTTCCTATACCTCATTCATCTGTAGAGTGAGAGCATCTAGATTAAGGCAAAGTTAGCAGTTAAAAAATCAATTTCAAAATAACTATTCATTTCCCTATATAAAGTTACATTTGCATTTGGTCCCTTTTTAAAGAAGTAGTCCGGTTTGCAAAGAGCTGGTTTTCGCTTTCCAAAATCACAACCCTGAATTTCACACTCAGGTGAACTCTCCCCCCTAGCTCAAAGTCAGTATGTTCAGTGTGTTTTCCAGATTTGTCTGGGTTAGGTTAGAGATGTAGGTTTGTTATGAGTTTGTGAGAATCATCGTCAGACTTCAGCAGCTCTTCTGTCCTTCACCTGCCTGCCCTCAAAGCCTCACTGCTCCCTGTTGAGTGCTAACATGCCCCTTTCGCCAGATGGGCCCTGAATCAAGCCGTGCACATTTATTGATTTACGAATGATTCGCATTTCTCCCCCAACGCCGTTGTTTTAAAACTATTCATTCGGTTGTGATGCACTGGTTTGAAAATACTATTTTTTCCCTTTTGCTTTCCATTGAGTGACACAAGAATTTTGCAGAAGTCTGATGGAAAACGTAGCATCAGCTTTTAAGCTGTCTGACAAAATGGATGTTTGATGTTGAATGGTGGTGACAGCCTGAATGTGGTCATCCTTAATGTGGCAAATATGCCAACAGGCTTCAGACGTTGGTGTGCTACTGAAGAGACAGTGGATTTGGTCCAAAAGCCACATTATGCTGTCTCTTAGAGGCTGTGTGAAAATTATTAGAAGTGGAAGGGGCCGTCAGAAAAGAGAGAGTATTATAATTTATGGTTGCTGTTTTTTTGTGAGAGTAGGAGGTGGACTCTTTTTTATTCTTACCCTACATTTATATTTTATTTTAGCTTTTCTCATATGAAAAGAGCAGAGCTTTCTTGTGAACATTCATAATGGTGCATTTCGCAATTTGCAGAGAACAAGTATTAGGCCTCAGTATCAGGACTTTATTTTCCAATAGCCCAAACTAATAGCTAATAGAACTGATATTGCATGTGGATTAATAGAGAAAATATTATCTCTAGCACAGGTTGTTTTAATTTTTTTAACTAGCATATACTGTTTTGCACCTTTATTCTGCATCATAACGGAAAACATGAACTCCTGACTTACATATTTTGATGTAATCTTACAATCATTTTTCAAAATATCCCACAATACAAGTTCAGTACCACAAGTCGCGAGTACTACAACATTGTTCTACACACAAAGGTTGGAGTCAAACATACACGGTAACAATAATGTGAACACGCATCTCCTTCCCGCTCTAGTAAGTTTCATACAGTCCCTTACAGTAACACAAACACAGTCAAGTGTAGTCATGGTGGAATTAAAGCAGTGTCAAGGAAAAACTCTTTATTTGCATTCTTTCCTACACCTCTCTAAATAAGTGAGATCCAGGTATGTCACTAACAGAGATTAGATCAGAATACAATTTTGAAAACACTTGAATAATGTCATGTTGTCGTGTGTTTTCTGTCCTGCAGGGTGAGCTCCTGAGCCCCTGCCGCTGTGACGGCTCCGTGCGCTGCACCCATCAACCCTGCCTCATCCGCTGGATCAGCGAGAGAGGCTCCTGGAGCTGCGAGCTCTGCTATTTCAAGTACCAGGTCCTGGCCATCAGCACCAAGAACCCTCTGCAGGTAGCATGAAGGGAATCTGCGCCACACACAGACACTCATAAACAACATATTTTGGCAAAAGAAAAACCATCATGCTCACCACTTGGATTATTACTGTTGCACCATTTGAATAAAAAAGCCACTGCAGCATTGATGCTGTGCCCATCCAGATGAATCTGACTCACACTGCACATGGGATTCAACTCACAAACAGGCCAGCTCAGCGTGGCGCAGTTCAGTTTGATTTGGCAAAAAATCTACCCAAGGTTTCGGATAAACATCTCATAAACAAGATGGTGACAGTACGTGAACATACTATAAACTCTTTTTCATTGTGCAAGGCTCTGTGCGGTGTGTTTTTTGAAATTCATGAGTGAATAGAGCAGGGAGATCTTATCGCGCGGAGAAGAAAAGTTGCTGCTGACAGAGTCGTTCTGCAGCTACATATACAACATACAAATGCTGCTACATTGGGCCTGACTCTCTTTGCTAGAATAAATCTCAGGCCATGGTGATGTGAGGACTGTTTGCCATATTGCGCTGATGCATTTTCCCTCTGCGTCACTGTCCTTCTGCCCTCCTTCAGAGGCAGCCAATGGTTCTAAAACCCTTTGAGAAGATGCCATGTAAGCGTTCATGTGTTTGCATGACATATTTGTTAATGTGTGTACCTCAAATATATAATATATAGTATGTAGATATCTCTATCTGTTGAGATAGAATGAAGGCTATTGGTGGGTATATTTATTCAAGTACTGTACAATTTTGAGGTACCTGCATTTAAATTAAAGATACACAATGTATGTTTTTACAAATATTTTTAACTATAAATATAGTCCAAAACATATCTTAATGTGGATACACGATTTTGAAGCCAGAGTGTAGCAGAGTATAATGGAGCAGGGAGAGGGAGGGCTGGGCCAGCACATGCTAGCACTAGCTTAAGTTACCTTCACTACATTTATTCAGTTATTAGTCACTTTTCACAATAATATTTTAGCACAATTGATGTAAATAAAGAAAAAGGGGAAAAAGAGTGGATTGATTGCACAATAACCAGTAAGCTACCAGCCACATTAGTTTGACTACATATTACCTGTCTCCTACCAACCTGAGTCAGTTCTAACACCTTAAAGCCAGTGCAATTACACAAAAAGTGACCAGCAAGCTAGCAGGGAAGTTGAAATTGAAATTGAAATTTTCACCCTGCAAATGACGTAAGGTAACATCTGTCCCACTAACCATCCTTGGGCCTCTGTTATGAAGTGGTATTTCGTGATTCAAAGTCACTGTTAAAAGACCACAAAGAGTTGTAAAAATATCCCAAACAGACCAAACCATGTGACAGCTTCATTTGAAGTCGAAACTAAACCACATATCTGTACTGTATATAATGTACAGTAGATAAGGTAGCTCTTGCTGGACCAGCTACAACAGTAAAATGCTGCTTACACATTGTTGCATCAGTATGACCAATAATGTCACATGTCAGAGTGAACCTGGACTTCAGTAGAGCTCAATGTTTATATTGTTGTAGTGATACTTTAGCTTGAGTAAAAGATCTGATTATGCTTTTCTTGTTTCCAGTGGCAGGCCATCTCTCTGACGGTGATAGAGAAGGTGCAGATAGCTGCAATTATACTGGGTTCCCTGTTCCTCATTGCCAGCATCTCCTGGCTCATCTGGTCCTCCCTGAGCCCCTCGGCCAAGTGGCAACGTCAGGACCTGCTCTTCCAAATCTGCTATGGCATGTACGGCTTCATGGACATCGTCTGCATAGGTAAAAGGACAGAGTGGATGACTGACACCAAAATATACAGACATCAAATCACAGTGCAGCAGCAGTTGCAGATGAATTGCATAAGAATATCACATGAAAAGATAGATACACAGTAGAAGGCTTGGGTGACAGAGCACGGAGAGAAGCGTTATGCAACAAGAAGAGTAGCAAAGAAAACAGGGTGTGCTCTGCAACAACAAAAATATTAATAAACACTGGTCGCATTATGCAAGGACAAACTATCATGGTGATAAAAAACATGTCTTCAGTTCACATTCTGTAGGTTGTTAAGGTCAGACAAAATTATAGAGCTAAATCAGCAGATGGTGCACAGGTAGGAGCTTGCAACTACGCTAAAAGCCAAGCAAATTTCGATGATATCGCAGAGTGCAAGAGATTCTGTTTTCCAGCAGCAACCTGGTTGACAGCTCTTGTGTAATTGCGAGCTTCCCGTGTAAGACAACACTGAGAACAGATGGCATCAGAAATCTGCACTGTGATTATTGCCAACTGTCTATTCTCATACACAGGCAACACGGAACGTTCCTACCTATGATGCTGATTGCAGCTCGCGGCCACTTTTAGAGTAATATTTGATGTAAAGCAGTGGGAATTCGTCAGCTTTTATGCACTGTCCTTCACCCTGCTTCTTCTTTTTTTTTCTTGCCCAGGCCTCATCATCCATGAGGGATCGTCAGTGTATCGCATCTTCAAACGATGGCAGGCTGTCAATCAGCAGTGGAAAGTACTGAACTATGAGAAATCAAAGGACTTGGGCGACCCGGTGAGTTTGAGCAGTAAGACGGGGACTCGAGGCTCTCGCGCTAACCCTCACGGCCTGGCCAGCAGCAGCAGCAGTGGGCGACAGAGCAGGAGGCTAAGAACTATTCTGAACCACCACTGTGGATACACCATCTTGCACATCCTTAGCCAACTGAGACCCAATGACCAGCGGATCAGCTCCGCTGCCAACCGGGAGGTGGTGATGAGGGTCACCACTGTATGAGTCCAGACCGGACACGTTTGACGGGATATGTAAATGAGCAGAGGGACTTGTGGACTTCATATTAAATACTTAAGACTCACGTAGGCAACAGGAGCCCTGTGAGAAGCTGAGTGATGCCCGGAGCATCAACAGACAGCACACACATGAGGATTTGTTCTCTTGTTTCGTACAACTTATAGAAGCCAGATGCTCCTTCTCAATAATTGAAGAACTGATGAAAATAAGGACATCAAACATAAAACATAAGGGGGTGTGGGTGTGTGGGGGGTGTAAGCAGGCTTTATAACCTAATCCAAGACAATGAGACGTTTTTTCCAGTTCAATATCAGGATGCAGAGACATTTTCCGTTTTCTTTTTAATCCTCTTGGTTTGGTTTGTTTCTATTCTTTTTGGGGATTTTTGTTTTTTTACTCACTTTGATTTTGTACTGATGTGTGATTTTAGAGGAAATCATGTAACTCCATACACGCCAAGCATTTTCCAGACAGCTATGTATAATGATGTTAAAATTTCTAACAAGCTAACCTGATGCTGGTAATAAGACCGAAAACTGACAAACAGACAAATATGAGGGAAACGTGGAGGAGACAACAAGAACAATAAGTCATTACAAGTAAAAAAAAAAAAAGAAAAAACAAAGAAGAAGAAGAAGAAAGAAATCAATGAGATTTCAGTGACACGTAACCTTCCTGCAATAAAGAGATGTATGTACATTTCACAGGGAATTTTGCATGGGTATATAATTTTATTCTTCATCACATGACATAAGCACATGACAAATTTGCTCTATTTCGAATGGTGCTTGCAAAAATAAACACTTTAAAGACATCTGATTTCATTGCACCAACTTTTTGTCAACATGACAAACGGCAGTCTGTTACAGCTATTTCAGCGAAAATACAGATTGTTGCTGCTGCGTGCTGATTCAGATTTGATAATAAGTATACTATTGGATTAAAATGGGGATCAGATGATCTCTTACTAATCAGTCTCGCTCTGTCTCTTCTTTACCCCACCTGTAGCTTGAAGCAGGTGTGTTTTTGGTCGAGTGTTATTCTTCTCTGGGGTGAAAATGTCATGAGGTAATGTTTTTTCAGGGAAATAAAGCGCGGCATCCTTTGTTAACAAGAGATTTTTTTCATTGATTAACTTGCTGGAACTGACTGAAAGTCTCTCTTAGGTCAAGTGAAATCACTGGCAAGCAGAGGTAAATTGATCAGATCAAATCAATTAGTGGGGCGACAGAAAATTAAACAGCTATTTTGAAAGCCAATTAATCATCTGAGTACTTTTCAAACACAAAACTCCAATCATTCTCTGACTGCAGCTTCTACAATCTGATGATTTGCTGCTTTACTCTATTTTATCTCATTGTGAACTGAATATTTGGGGATTTTGAACTGTTGGCTAAAAAATAAAATAACCACATTGTGGTTTTATGTCTCTGCCAACTAGTGAAGTTACATTTTACATCTCTGTCCAGACTCATATTCTAAGTTTATCCATGAGTCCAACTGGACATTTGTGCCAGATGTTATGAAAATTTCTTCCAGGTATTTGAAAGGGACACGACCTTTGACCTTAAACCACCAAAATCCAATCAGTTCATCCTCGAGTCCAGTTGGACATTTGTGTCAAATTTGAAGAAATGTTCTTATAGTATGCCTGTGATATCACGTCCATGAGAATAGAATAGACTTAGGGTCAATGACTTTGACCTTTGACCACCAAAATTTAATCAGGTCATTTTGGACATCTTTGGACATTTGTGCCAAACTTGAAGACGTTTCCTTAAGATGTTCTTGAGATATCGTGTTCACAAGAATGGGAAGGATCTGCAGGCATACATATATGTTTGTACGGATGGGCTGCCCGGAAACATAATGCCTCCAGCCACGGCTATTGCTGGCCTGGAGACTCAAAAACAGAACATTTGTAGATGTCACTTTGGCTTCTCAGAAACTGTGGTGGTTATATTTCACTACTGTCTGACATTTTATACATTGTACGATTAATAATAATAACTGATACTCTATTAATCCCCATGGGAAAACTCTTGTGGACAGGAAGCTACATTTAAAGCAAACAATGGTTTGGGGCTCAGTATATTGTCCACAGAGTTGACGACTGATCTACCAGCTGAACCACAGTGGAGTGCCAAATGACTCATCAGATTAAGTTAGTTAAGTTTAGTTTGGACAGAATAGTTTTTTTGGTCCAGCAAAACAACAAAAAAAAATAGAGTTTTAGGATGAAGTGATCCAGGTACCATAAAGGTATACTGAAAATTGTTCATCGACTGAGTATCAAAATATTATAGCAAGAGATAACAATCTAAATACAATAATATCACTAAAATTACTCAATCAAACACTAGAGATACATGTGACTGGCTATAGGAATTCATTAGAAATTATAAAAACTTACATCCAGATCATTATAGCAGCACTACTGCACACGTGAGCCTATGTGTTGTGTGTTGTGTGTTGTGTCATACAACTCAACACACAAACACACAAAAATCACCACAACTATATGACAATAAGGTGGCCCAATGTGCATACACACAATAATCGAGCAATAATAATAATAATTGATAACATGAATCTACCACATGGAGTAGCTGTTAGAATGGCTCCTGCATTTGGGTTTCTGTTGGTGTTTACTTCAAACCTGGACGGAAGACTGTCAGCAGGCCAGCTGACAGTCTTGGCTGGGCCCGGGACAACATAATCTTAGATATTTATTTCCACAAATAGGCTCATTTTTGAAAAATGATTCCTCTCGATAATTTATTGGGTTGAAGGGCCCAGTTCTGGGCCCCCCCTCTGCCGTGGGCCCGGGACAAGTGACCCGTTTGTCGTGCCTGTCAGTACTAAAGCTCCTCCTGGATTGTAAATCTGCCGGCATTTGTCGCCCCCCAGTGGCTGTCCCTGCTCCTGCTCACCACTCCCTCAGTATGAGACCATTTTCTTTCTTTGTTTGTGTTTGTCGTTTGTGCTGCTAGAGGGCGTACAAATACCTGCAGCAGGAGGTAGCTGCGTCATCACAACATGCCTGGTTCGTGTTGTGATCAAGTCTTCCTCTGCATAACTTTGGTATAAACAAATTATCATCTCTCATTAGAAGAAACCAACACAGACACGGGGAGAACATACAAACTCCACACAGAAAGGCACCCGGCCGACCCGGGGTAATCACTCACAATTGTCTCAGTTATTCATCTGATCATTTGGTTTGTAAAATTCAGAATACATTGAGAAATGCTCATTACAATTACCCAGAGCCCCGTGTGAAACCTTCATATTGATTTGTTTTGCCCCACTAATAGTCTAAAAATTATTAAAGCAATTAAAATGTAATTATGTGAAATCATCCTGTTTGAAAAAGCTTTTTCTCATGGTTGTCATTTTTACATGAAAATTTATTTAAAACATTATAGTTATAGTTCCAAGCAAATATTCTATCAGTCGATTCATGATTTCAGCTCTACTTGTATATGTACTGTCTGTATTTATTTGGGATTCTGTATTAAAAGATATCTTTGTCAAAAGCCACAGCCTTTGTAAAATAGTGTAAAACAGTGTCTCCAGTCAATATATGAAAAGAACATTTAGGACTGCAGAAGATTTTGTAGATTTTTCTCATATCTTGAGGGGTAGGTTGCGTATTGGGTTTACTGGGCTTGTATATTGATCGCTTTCTTTCAACAGGCATTATTTTTATTATTTGTCTAAAAAATGACATAAAATTGTAAAAAAAAAAAAAAAAAAAAAAAAGCCCATCCAGAAAAGCAAGCGGATGCCTTAAAATATCTTGTTTTGTCCAACCAGAGGTCTAAAACCCAGTAAGATAGTAGCCTGTTTTTAAGTGGACAAGAGGCTGTGCCCTAAAAATAAACTTATTTAATCAAAAAATAACCTACACTACCAGTCAAAAGTTTGGACACACATAGGAATGACCATGTTCTTCATGAAAAGATACATGTCTTCAGTTGT